>CAUYRT010011459.1:0-26336 GCA_963574885.1 Lepilemur ruficaudatus
TGTACAATTAAATGATTTTCAGTGAATTTACTGAGGTGTACAGTTAATCACATGAATCAGTTTTTGAGGAATTCCTTTCCCCTATTGAGACCCCTAATTCCGCTCCCCAACTACTTTTCAAGCATATCCCACCCCTCCACAACGACCCCCCCATGTCGCTCAGCCTTGGGTCTACCCCCCACCCCCCAATTACCCAGGGTTCACTCCCACCCGTTGAGCACCGTAGTGTTAATCAGTCAATACCAATTTGTTTGTGTGTACAAGTGGGACCCATTTTTCAGGTATTGTGTCACCTCACTTCGAATAATGGGCTGAAGCTTAATCCAGGATAATACAAGAGGTTCTAACTTACTGTCATTTCTTAAAATTGAGTAATATTCCATTGTGAACAAATACCAGATTTTAACAATCCACTCATGCATTGATAGGCACTTGGGTTGTTTCCATGACCTAGCAATAGTGAATACGAAAGACTTATACAAGGAGAATTACGAAACTCTTATTTCTTATTTTATGGAAAATATTTCTTCTTTGCTGCAAGAAATAATAATTATAAATGTAACAACAAAAACAATAGCAACTAAGCTCACCACATCCCACAGATGTGGGTCTACACCCTTCTCCCTGAATCCCTAGTGGAGGGGAGGGGCATGCTCGAAATTTAGTTGGAGATGGGAATTAGGGGTCTCAATAGGGGGAAGGAAATCCTCTAAAATTGCTTTATGTGAATAGCTGTGCAACTTGGTAAATTTACTTATAATCATTTAATTGTACACTTAAAATGGAGTAAAGGCATGATATGTAAATTATACTTCAATAAAGAAAAAAAACAATAGCAACTAAGATTTGGTGATGTCTAACTAAGCTCATAGACTGATTTCCATGTATTGCAAAAATTGACACATTTACTAAACTATCGTGCCTGGATTTCTAATCCCATTTCCTTGCAAAATAAGGACTGCAAATAATATACAACAATTGCATTCACATTTTATTGTTAAAGCTATTTACTGATACTACCACTAATAATAATGAAAATTTGAACAGTGATGCTCTAATACAGCAGCACATGTGTACATTTGAAAATCTTTGATATATACTTTAGTTGTTAATCTAACTGCAGAACTGAAAAATAAAACAGTTGAGTATGTTAGGTTTATAAAATGTGCTAGCAGATTTAAGATTTAAATATTATGATGTCAAATTTTAAAACTTTTGAATATTAGTTTTGAATATTATCCATGATGATCTGAAAGGAATTTATTATAATTTGATTTAACTTAGTAAAATAATAGGTCTGTCATTAGGGCATTTACTGAAGCTATAGAATAGGAACAAAAGTTTTAAAAAAATAGCTGTGTTGGCAATAAATTTTTATTACTACCTTGATAGATAATTAATATACTCAGTAAGTATATTAATCACATATTGATGTGTATTTACCATAAAATAACTGGACTTATTAAATTGAAATCAAGTCATTTTTTAAGATTCTTAATTTGTGCTGTGACCAGTCATCCTGTTGATTATATGTTTAAGTACAGTCTTAATTGATCACCGAGTCTTTTGCTATAAATTACAGAGAGAGAATGATAGATTTTGCAGGTTGGTTGTGGCTTAATGACAAATTTCACAGTTTCAATAGAAAAAGGATATAAACACACACAGAAATAAAGTAGTTACATGGATTCATGATGCAAAAAGTTCTTTTCTAATGTATGCCGACACATTGATAAATCGAATGTGAGAATACAAAGAGAATGTTAAACAGTGAGAAAAATCCAAGAATGTGCTATCAATTGCATCTATCAAAACTTTTGTTTTCAAGGAAAGAAAGACATAAATAGGATTTAATGTTTTAAAAATCCATGACATAGTAACCTAATAAATAAAAGCATATAGCTTTAATAAATGAAATATTAAGTAAAAAATTGATATTGCTTATATGCATTATAGTAAATATTTCTTACATATGTGGTATTTTCCATTCATTACACAATTGATTCTGGAAGAGACCAATTCATTGCAAAAACACAGCACTCTGCAGAAGTATAGCCTCCCATCTTTCCATACAGGACTGAAGTCATATATCAGGTTCGTAAGCATCTGACCATTAAAGAGAAGTTTTGAGAGATGGTCAAGTTTATAAGATTTAATGATCAAGATGCCAGCGTTCAAGATGCAGGATTTTGATTCTCTCTCTTTTAGATTGAGAGTGATACATTATAATAATGTTTAATGTATTTTTTAAAATTTTTTTCATTTCAGCATATTACGCGGATACAAATGTTTAGGTTACATATATTGCCTTTGCTCTACCCGTGTCAGAGCTTCAAGTGTGTCCATCCCCCAGACAGTGCTCATCCATCCCCCAGACCACACCCATTAAGTGTGAATATACCCATCCCCTCCGCTCCCCCACCACCTGCCCGACTCTCGATGAATGTTACTACTTCATGTGCACGTAAGTGTTGATCAGTTAATACCAATTTGATGGTGAGTACATGTGGTACTTGTTTTTCCATTCTTGGCATACTTCACTTAGTAGAATGGGCTCCAGCTCTATACAGGATAATACTAGAGGTGCTAGACCACCATTGTTTTTTGTGGTTGAGTAGAACTCCATGGTATACATATACTACATTTTTTTAATGCACTCATGTATTGATGGCCACTTGGGTTGTTTCCACATCTTTGCAAGGGTGAATTCTGCTGCTATAAACATTCTAGTGCAGACGTCTTTTTTATGGAGTGTCTTTTTTTCTTTTGGGTAGATGCCCAGTAATAGGATTGCTGGATCAAATGGTAGTTCTACTATTAGTTCTTTGAGTTATCTCTATATCACTTTCCACAGAGGCTGTACTAGTTTGCAGTCCCACCAGCAGTGTATGAGTGTTCCTATCTCTCCGCATCCACATCAACATTTATTGTTTTGGGACTTTTTCATAGTGTGTCTTCTTTTGAAAAGTTTCTGTTCATGTCCTTTGCCCACTGTTTCTTACTACTAGTAGCAAATTTTGTAGTCATGTAACTGAGGCATGTATTTGCAAGAAGGTTCATTGCAAAATTGTTTATATTAACCAAATATTGAAAACACCTGAAATATAAATATAATAATTCACAGACAATAAAAAGATGTGTAAATCTAAGTGTATTGGTAAGGACTTATGTTCACCACATACCATTTGATAAAGGCACAGATTTAACAGTGTGTGTTTTACGACTCAATTTTAATAGAAGTGTAATTACGCATTAAAATTTGTCTAAAAATAGCCACAAGTCCTCTTTAAATGGCATTATAGAAGACTTTGTTTTACCTTCTATATCCCTTTATCCTGAATTTTTATAGCTAATATGGCTTTGTAGTGAATATATAGTAGTTAATATAAATAAGTTTCATTTGTAGAGAATATTATGATATTTCAGTTAAAAAATAATGTAATGGGTTGAAAAGAAATTTGAATAGTTCTTAAGAGGTCCAAGTTGGTCTGAAATATAAATAAAGCTAAAGAAAAAAATGTTTTGCTTATATTATACCCCCCCCTTTTTTAAAAATGTCTTCTTTCTACATTTGTGTAGTCTTTTCAATTTCAGTGTCTCACAATGCCAACAATTTTCAGGGATTGTGGGAGCCACTAATGACTTGCTCATTATCCCTTGCTTTGGCCTGTGTCTGTATAATGCCAGATAGTAAAAACCTACCAAACTCTCACATAAAAAATAGTCCAGTCCATGAGTTCGTAAAGTATGCAGATGTTGAAAACTTGTGTAGACTTGTGGGTACATGGACATTTAACTTTTTGTTTTGTTTTGCTGTTATTGCATTGGCATCATTCAGACAAGGCCTAGCAGGGCCTTTTATTACTTTATGAACTTAGCATCTTTTCACATAAGTGTTAATATGAGTAGCTTCTTTTTAAAATATAGTCATAGCCACTTGTAGCCTTTGACATAATTGTCTTTTAGCTAAATGAAGTGTGCAGCATTGCTTTAAGCACTTACTAGTAAAATGTAAATTTGAATGTATACTTGCATATCCAATTAACTGTTAATATGTGGACGTCTTTTATGATAATTCATATATTCTTTATTTACTTCTAATTTCACATTTGTTATTTATTTGCTTCTTTGATCTAATGTCTTTGTGCCTCTTGATATTCTCCTTAACTACTACTTGGAGAAAGGTGGGTAGAGGGGAGGCGGAGAGTGAGAGAGAGAGAGAAACACATAGTCTTCGATTCCCTAAGGCCAATATTTCCTAAAAAAAAGGTGTCTATATTTCAGTGAACCTTTGTGACTTTGGAAATCTTTCTAGCCATTTATCTTCCATATTATTGAATTTGAATTATCCTCAGATATCCAAAAAGCATTTAGAATAGGAGTTATTCATTCAAACCAAAACAAAATAATCTTGACAGGCAAAATGGATCAAATTGATTTTAAATATTGTAAATACTTATTGGTTGTATTTCTTTTCCCTAACCACTTAAATTTCTTTCTTTCCTTCCTTTCTTCTTCATCTTCTTCTTCTTCTTTTTTTTTTTTTTTTAGGGCAGAAAAAACCCCAAAGTAATGGGGCACTTTTCTAGGCTAAGATATTTCCTTTAAGCTCATGGAATTTCATTTCCGACACCAAATAACATGATGTTACTCTATGGATTTGGAGTCCTCATAGATTCCAAAAAGTCCTTAATATTCAAAGTTAGTCACATGCTGGGAAGATTGACCTCATGAAATTCATACATTTATAGAGCTCGAAATATGAGTTGGTTGCTACGTATTTCATTTCAGATGATGCAAAAAGAGGCAATAGTCTGACTAACAGTTTCAAGAAAATTATTGACTCAGGAAATTTCAAGAAATCCTCAGTAAAGTATAATATGTTGAAGGAAAGGGCCTTGAGCTTCCATTCTGGGGAAGACAAACTAATACTAGAGCTGATGAGTACTAGAGTAATGAATCAGCTCTGGTACTAGACTGTGAAGTTATACTGAATAGGAAGAGTCTTGAATTAACCTATGATTTGTTAGACATTTATTACTGAACTAATCATAATTTTAAAAATTGACAAAATTTGAAATTTGATAATCACTTAATAACAATATACACCAAGAGCTGATATACTAGATCAGTACCAGAATAAAAGCAGTTTGCAAGAACAATTTCTACCTTTTAAGTTAAATTTATCAGTATAGTCTCATTCTTAATATCCAAATCACCCAATCTCATTCTAAGTTCAAAGGAAAATCTTAAGCATTGTAAAAAATGTAACTTACATAGAAATAAATAACATGCAAAAAAGCAATGAGAGTTCATTGTCACATTAAAAAAAGCTATACAAAAATGAGAAACCTCTACAAAAACATTTCCTCGTGTTTAAATTGAATGGTGATAATTATGAAATTTGACTTTGAATTTGATCTTTTATAATATTTTCTTAGTGTCAGGTGATTTTTACATTTTTAATCTTTAGATAATTGATATTATTATCCCTGCTCTATAGATGTGCATACAGAGTATAGCATATCATAAGTGAGAGAACTATGTGTGACCCAAAACCCAGTACGTACTCCTACTGAACCACATTGTCTAAAATAACATAATTATTTAAACTCTCAATAATAAATGTCATAACAAGTTTGTATGTCTGTCATTATAGTAAGACTTTTTATAACACAATACAATTAAAATATAATTTTTAGTTATGATTAAATGCAAAAATATATCATAATAGTGGTGATGACAATGACATTGGGTGCTAAGAGAGGAACCTGCTATTCTATTCATATGTGAAAGATTGAGTTATACAAATAGAATAAAGTGGAAATACTAACAGCAAACATTAGCTATAAAAACAAAGTCCAGATATATTTAGCTTGGTAACTGAAATGAAATAACCTATTGTAATATGAAGAAAAGTGATAAAGTAAATGGTCTAAAAGAGAGATATTGAAATGCATTAGAATGTTACATATTATAATGAAAGTAGGGGAAGTTATTAATTTTTTTAAATAACGGAAGAAAGATTCTTTCTCTGCTTTCAATTCTGGTTATCTCCATTGTACAAAGTTGCTTCAATGAGGATTATATCAAGCAATTTCTTGATATTTTAAATATAGTCATTGTTTAATTTAGATAGGAAGCATCTTTAAAAATTAGAAATTATTTTATAATAAATAGCATAAAATAGCTTAAATTTAAAAATGTAAAATTAAAAAAAAAACTTTGTGAAATCATTCACATAGCTGAAGGAATAATTTTGATATTTTTTATAGTCTGAAAACTTGAATTTTGAGATTTCCTGGAGCCAGAGTTACTAATCAGAGGTACCCTTTTTCTCCCATTAAAAGATACTGGGAATCACAATATATGAATAGGGTGAAATGGAATAGCCCTAGATGAATTAATGGAGAGGTGTCAGACTGGTCTTCCCAGCTTGCATTATTCAAAGTTACAATGTAGCTAGGAGTATTGAAGTGCTTAGGTAACAAAATAGCAACAAAAAATTTTAAAAAATGTTTTTTGTTTACATATATAGATAAATATTTAGTCATTTTTGTACTTTTGCTTGATAACAATTTCTTGTACTGTTGCTTAAACACCTTTGTAACTTTCATTCTTTGTTGTACTGAGTTGATTTACAAAGGAAAATCACAGTACAAAGGTATGGCTTGCCTACTTAGCTTTTTACCTGAGTATATATTTCTGTATCTATTTACATAGATAGATAGATAGGTAGATAGGTAGACACACACAGATACATGCATATTGAATATAGTTACTACTAATCCTTTCCATACTTTATATGTGTAAATTATTTATACTTTTATTACTTATTTTATCATAAATTAAAATTCTATTCAACAAAATTTGTTAGAATAGTGCTTATTTGGTATTTCCATATACTATTGATATTTACTTATTGCCAGTATTTAGGGAAGAATAATCCAGGAATTTAAATAATTCATTTTTTTGTGAAAGAGGATATTCTCAGTTCCAGCTATTTCTTCACCCTGTAAATGATCAATCTCTCAAATTATTTATTACCACACATGAAAATTTCAATTAGTGTGTATGTTTTAATAGATTGGCATGTAATATGCCACCAATACATTTATTTTTTATATAACTTTATTGATTCTAAAGTTTTATAACTCTCTCAATGTGAAGAATTCTGTAATAATAGCTCTGTTTTCTCCCAGACCTTAATGGAAATCTGCACACTGGCACTCTGTAAATATCAATTTACAGAGCTGAGGTAATAAAATACAGACTCAAATGTGTGCATAAACACATGTATGTGTGTTCTAATATTTCTCTATAATTTAATAGTTAATTTTCATTTTGTTTTCTAGATCACAGGGTAAAGAAAGCTGCCTTTTAATAGTCCTTAACACATGTTAATTCTGAAATGATTTCAGTGAAAATAGTAAGATACTTTTTAACAAGAATGTTTAAGTACATGAAATATGAAAATATAAATATTAAAAATATTTTCAAATAACACTTTCAAGATTTGTCTAACTAGTTTTTTTATGTAAGTTCATTGAATATGGAGTAGATAGAGCATAGAAAACAGGGAAAACTCAAAAAAAATATTGATTAAGAAGTAGTACCTAATGGGTAAAGGAATACCTTTTGAAATACCTAAATTCTTTGACTTTAGAATTTTATAGATTTTGTACCATCTGATTCTAGGAATAAAACTCATACATCCATATTTCTAGTTATTACTGAGAACAGTAATAAGAATTTGTCTCAAAAAAAAAAACACATTTAATAAAACCTCAGAAAACAAAACAGCAAAAGCCACCGCCCTTCGTTCTTGTTTCTCATTGGAAACAGGTTCTTTCAAGAGAATGCTATTTGGGCTAATTGTTTTTTCTTTTTTATTTTTTTTTACCAGATTAAGACTTTTTTGTTATAAAAGTAACTGCAAAATACAGGACTCTATATCAATTTGCCAGGTTATTTTCTTTCTTTATCCTCATAATAAAGATTCAGGTAGAAAAAAGGACTTCCTATGCAAGTGGGAGAGTATTGGTATCCGCTGACACGGTGATCCCCGACCCCCAGGCCATGGACCAGTAGGGGGCCTGTTAAGATCCGACAACGCAGCAGGAGGTGAGGGCGGGTGAGCAAGTGCACCTTCATTTGTATTTAGGGCTGCTCCCCATCACCGCATAAGCTCCGCCTCCTGTCAGATCAATGGTGGTATTAGATTCTGATAGGAAAACAAACCGTTCTCTAAACTGCACATGTGAAGGATCTAGGTTGTGTGCTCCTTATGAGAATCTAATGATTGACGATCTGAGGTGGAGCTGAGGCAGTCATGCTAAGGCTGGGGAGCGGCTGCAAACACAGATTATCATTAGCAGAGAGGTTTGATTGCACAATATATGTAATGCACTTGAATCATACTGAAACCTTTCCCCTCACCCTTAGTCTGTGGAAAAATTGTCTTCCATGAAAGTAGTCCCTGGTGCCAAAAATGTTGGAGATCACTGCTCTAACAGAGCCAATTACTCTAGTATTCAGATTTGCCTTTTTATTGTGCATTGAAACTATCTGTTGTCATTTTCTGTGTGGTATAAATCCTAGCCACTGACTAAATTATACCTGTTAGTGTTTAACACAATGATTAGGAGCATGCAATCCAGTAATTATAACTGAGTTCTAATCCATTTATAAGTTGTTAATTTTAGGTAATATACTTAACTTCTCTCTGTTTTAACTTCCTGGTTGGCAAAATGATGATAGTAATGATATCATATAAAAACCTGGCACATTGTAAGTGCTCAAGAAGGTTAGCAATTTTTATTTTCTCACACATATATCTGCATCTCGTTCAAAAATATTAATTATAACTGAACAAAAATTAACCAAATACCAGAATACAGGCATTATGCTAAATTGTAAATGGGAAGAAAAACAAAACATAAATTAGGGCTTTAAAAATGTCTGGATATATCAGAGAAACAAAATGCCACCCCCAAATTAAAACAAAATTATGAATTGTTTACCAGAGTTATATGTAGGGCACAATGGGAATATGGACAAGAGTGTTACAAATTTGGAGCACTATCATTGTAAACTGTTACTCAGATACCATAAGGACGAAAATACAAAAGTCATTCCAGACAGCATGTTTCTTAAAATTAGGGGAAAAAGCAATTGATCACCAATGCCTAGGTTTATAGATATTATCTCACTAAAAACTGATTTTCTTAAAATAAAAATGTTATGGGACTTTAAACTGTCAAACAGGAAGAAAAAGCAAGAGAAAGATAGTGAGGACGAATGGAGGAAGGAAGGAAGGAAGAAAATCATCATTTTAAAGCAACTATAGTGTTGTCCTCCTTTCCCCAGTGTTCTTGCCATTTCACTCATGAAGTCCTCTGGTCTGTGGAGATCACCGCGTATCAGTTAGATACACCACCTTCCGCTTGCTATTATATGTCTTTTGACTATAAGCTCTCTGAGGGAAGGACCTGGCTTATCTGAATCTGACCCATCAGTGTTATTTCGAGAGTAGGTACCGAAGGATTTGTGAGGATTAAGATACCCTGAAGATCACTATTATTCCTTTCCTCTGCCTTTTTAGAAATTTGTTCTTTTATACTCAAGAGGAGACCTAAAATTCTTTTCATCCCTAAGAAAGAGAGGTTTAGATACTGTATTTGTACATCTTATCTTTAGAGAAGAATTCTACCCCATCACCACCCTCTTCAATGCATGTCAGATAGTAGCTTAAAATTAGCATTGCTTATGTAAGAGCCAGGATAACTTGTAACTAAATCTCCCAAATCCCAGACTGTCAGAAGTTCTAAAGAGACAAACATAAACCAACCCATCAACTGATAAAAATCATTTGACAATCTATTATACAAAACCAAATACAAAGTGTGATTAACTGTCTTTTCATGAAAGTGATAGTTATGCTAAAACATGTGAACAGACACTGTGAATATGATGCCAAAGCTTCAAGCTATTGGCAAGCAGCATTGACTCATGCCCAATATTGTCTCTTTTGTCAAGTCCTTGGGTACCAGAGTGATGAATTCACATGGAATGAAACTAAAGCAAAAAAGACGTTACAATAATCAGCTAGAAATATTTGTCATGTACTGTTTTGAAACAAAGTAAATAAAATAGTCAATTTAATCAAATAAACAAAACAGCTTTATAGTTTGACTTGTATTTCACCACAGAAATGTGAATCATAAAATTTAACATAAGAATAACAGAATTTTTTATACAAAATTTTTACAGCAACCAATAAACACACAAACATATACACAAACATACACCCATGTATAACAATAGGTAGGTAGATTGACTGAGAGTTACAGATAATGTTGGAACTATCCTAAAGAAAATAACTTAAATTTTATAATTTCTTTATAGTATCCATAATTTCAGTTATAAAATTATAAGTGGTGATTCTTTATTGTGCTACTATAGTCCATTCTCTTAGTGACAAACAGCATTTTTGTAAAAGCATTAAATATCACAAAATATTATGTACTAAAAATGAATTTTAATTTTAGACATTCGTGCAATCCTCACACAACATCTTTTAAACAATGATTTGATATTATCTGGATTGTGACACAAAGTAATACTCCTGGGGTATTACCACACTTAAAAATTTTAAAAATCATAAACTTGCCTAGCCCTACCTTTTCCTGATGCTGCTGTATTTTTATGCGACAGCACTGATAGTTTCTGACTCTAGTCAAATACCTCAAAAATTTGGAAGAATACCACTTCATACGGAAGTCCATTTCTTTGAGTTAGTTTTAGTTGTTTAAAACGTTATTTTGAGATAAAATTTATTTCCCAGTGACTTCCATTTTTAATTAAGATGTCTTTTATTTTTGTTATTTGTTTAAAAAGAAAGTAAAGCCCAAGGGGCATTTTTTAAAGATAATAGTCCACAACAATGACAGGCATCCTCTAATAATGGAGCTATAGTCATAGAGCAGTACATAAATTGACTCCTGTTCTTATAAAGATATATAATTTTTTAGTTGTATTGTAATGAAACTGAAAACATGCCTAGAATCTATCATATTAAAACATCAAAAATTATGTTTTACAATCAGGAATGTATAAAGCAACATAAGCATAAGATAATGAATTGTGCTTCAGAGATGTGTTATATAAAACAGTGTATACATGCTGCTTTCAAATTCTATGAGTTGTTTTAAAATAAAAGACAGTAATGTCTGTTTATAAATGAAACATTTTTAAAGAAATAAAGAGAGAGTAACTCTATGGAGACATTATGTGCTAATAATGTATAAACATTCTACCTGTTAAAAGCAATAACTAAGTTTAAAAATTTGAATTAAATTATTATTATATTTATTTTGCCTAGTACATATAATAGGCAATAATTTATACTTGAAATGTATTATGTATTTATACATATTTAGTTCAGTGCAATTATTCTACTTTGAACAGTGAAAGCTGGTAATAAAATAGAGTTAGATTCATTCTGGATGGAGGTTCATTCTAGACAGAGACTCATTACTACTGAGTTGTATTGCTTCAACTTTTTATTTTTGTTTTCCTTGGAAATATGAGAAAATCCTACGTTTTGGATAATGAATACAGGGTTTTCAGAGTTTTTTTTAATCCATCAAAATGCTTTTGACACATCAAGCAATCACAAAACCAGCACTGGCCTGAGCACGATGACAAGTTGTCAGACTGATGTGCAGTACCTACCTTGGCATTTTCATGTTTTGTAGATAACAAGGTGAAAAGTGAGTAAACACTACGCAACAAGAGCACAAAAGATTTCCCCATTTGCATTCCATTGCTTACACATTCTCAAGGGGCTATTTTAGTTTTACAAAATGAGAGTATATATTTAAGTTTAAAACTGTCAAATGAATATGTGAATACACATAAAACTGTAAGCTTTGAAAATTAGAAATTCAAACAATTCCTTACCTTATGTGGGATTTATTTTCATATGGTTATATATGGGTAGAAATTATGAATCATTACAAATACATTGCATAGATAGATTCCTCCACCACCACCACAAATAGTGGTTTGAGGGATTTTTTTGAAAGAGAGAATGGCAGAGCAATAGTTTAAGATACAAGCGAGATAGTATTATTGTATTTTTAAATAGAAAGCTTCTATCTAATGTTTTCTTATGAGGTATAATATTCTAGATGTAATTCTAATGTTGTTCTCTGCACCAAACTAATTTTTCATATTAATTTTTAAAAATAAATTTTGAAATTAAAGAAATGTAAATCTAAGATACATTCCAAGAATAGAATGTAGAAAGAATCTATTTATCTTCATGAACATGTGATAGCAGTTTAGTTCATTTAGACTTGCTTATATTATGTGTTTGTTTTCTCTTGCTTGAATTTCATTTTTTCTACATAGATTTACCATGTGCAATTTTCTAAAGGTTCTTTTGGCAGATTATCTTAGTTGACACTTCCTATGAAGATTTACTATAATCATCTTTTCCACTTCAACAATTTTTGGCATACAACTACTGACTTTATTTTCTTTCAGTATTCACACTTGCCTATCTATGGTCACTTTAATCATCTTACTTCACCCCCGTTCCTTATCCACAGGATTTTAAAAACCACAACTTTATCTATAACTACTCTTGGTCAGCTATTGCAATAATGTGTTATAAATAACTGTGAGTTTCAGGGGCCTGGAACAACTTGTTTGTTTCTCACTTATGTGTCTGCAAATTTTCTGTAATTCTTCTAGACTTAGCTGGGATGGGCTTCATGTATGATTTGGGGTCAATTTTTCCTATATGTTTCTCATTCTTAGGTCCAATCTGAATGGTGAATGGTAGTAGTGGAAGAGGTGAAGACAAATCATATAAGCCCATTTAAAATTTCTGGTATGACAACATACCTTGTGTCTGCCCACCTTTCAATAGTCAAAGCATATCACTAGGCCATGCCCAAAATCAGTGGGTCAGTAAATATGCTCCATGGACAATGAAGTCATGGCATAGAAAGGAAGGAAGAATTGTGGACAAAAATATCATTTACTACAAATAATAAAAAAGCATTGTATTTATTTTAAATGTACATGTTAGCTTCATAGGACTTCTGCTAAACATTTAGCACCATTGCTCATATCCCAAATGTCTTGATGGCTTAATCTGATGGCATTGGGTGTTAACCTTATTGATATGGGAGGTATATGTTATTCTGGGTTTATAGGGCTAATTAAATCATTTATAATAAATAAAATCTTGTATGAATTTTCAATTTAAATATGTTTACTAAAGATCCTTGATTTCTTAATTTACTAAAAGGAATTATTTTGAATAATATAAGGGTCAAAAATAATACTAGCTTGTTTTCTCTTTCCGGATATAAAAGAAACAGATTGTAGGAGCAGAAATTTAATGATGCAAACACACAGTATAAGTATGATATCCCTGGGCTGAGAATAAACAAAGAGTAGTTAGCCGAAATAAGACAGGTTGAAATCAGAAAGCAGTTGGTGTGGTTGGAGAGACACCATATTCCTCTTATTTTGGGTTCCTTGTTTTGTAGGAACTTTTTCTGTCTGTCCCTAAACTTGAGGCAATTTTGAAATATAACATCAAAATTTTAAATCAAATAACATTAATCATCGAGTAACTTTAATTTATAAGACAACATTTCCATTCCCAGTTCTCTTTTGAACTGTTATTTCAATTTTATTTTATGAATTGTTGAGAGATATAATTATTGGAGATTTCTTGGTAGTCTCCTTTTTATTCTAAGTAATTGCTGAATCATTGTGGATCATTTAGAGTGCACTCTCTACTAGGGAAAAATAGAGTTAAATATATTGCTTTATTTTGACACTGGTTTTTCTTGCTACTTACAAGAGTGGCTTTGATTGTGTAATTCAAAATTGTCGGAAATGTTGGCTTAAGGTCAACTACTTTAAAACCAAAATATTCATACTTTGCACACGTCTTTAATATTTATTGGCAAATTTCAAAATACTAAACAGCATGCTAATTAATTCATATAGCTATATAGAGATTTATTTTGTAACACGTTCATGGGAATTTAACTAAGAAGCTACTTTTTTTTAATAGGGACAATGTAAATGTGAACTTAATACCAACACTTAGGTTATCTTGCAATTATTATTTTAAGCTTGAATTGAATAATTTTTGTCAATAGTTCTGTTATTTTTAAATATTCACATTCTTAATGTTATCGTTAAATCAAACCAGACTATTTGACAGTTGTTGACATGGTACGTTAATGTTTTTGCTCCTCATAGAATGCTCTTATAGAAACTAATCTTTACCTTGTACCCCTGCCTTGTTTGGAGGAACAGATCATACAAAGTGGTCTTTACTTAAATTTATTTAGGGACTTATAGAAGGTATACTCTACTACTTTATTCATATTGTTTCTACCTTTGAAGATCGGCTGGAGAAATGTTTCTGTCTTATGAACAGTATTTATTTTGATACCATGTAGTAAAGTGAAGGCATGAGGATGAGTGTCATGAGAATCAGAGGTGGGTTGAAATACCAGCTTGATATAGGACAACTTTCTATCCTATCTAAGCTTCAGTTTCCTCCTCTTTAAAATAAATATATTACTCTCCTCGGGATTTATATGAAGAATAAATTAGAAAACACTGACCATGTAAGAAAGCTAATATCATCTCTGTAACCCCTAAAATTGCGCAATGAACAGTTTTGATGATGATGATGTCAGTGATGGTGATAACAATGATGATGATATGATGCACGATATAACTTTTAAAATTTTTGCTAACTGGAAACTTAGACTCAAATTATTAATCTAACTTATCTAAGGAAGCATGACTTTAACATGCATTTCTGTATGTTATTTCCTTTAGTAGTATTGTATTAAATCTTTTTTTTTTTGTTTTGCCATTTTTTAAATCTTATACTACATTTACTTTTACACATTGTCTTGAATAAGGATACATGGATATAAGTAAATAAATATTACATGGTGACATTTACAATAAATAAATTCACTCAAAGGAATAATTTGTTTTTATTGCATTGTATTATGGTATAGATCTCTTGAAAGAAGGCACCTATGTACCCTTTCAACGTGTATAGATGAACAGTCTAAATGCAGACCTCAGTAAGGATGTCACTTTTCTGAAGACATATTATTATGCATAATATTGATGGGCAATGTTCAGAAGAAGGTGAAAATGAAGATTTAGGGATTAGGGGAAGGTGCTTGTAATCTTTAACTTTATACAAATATATACTTTTATCCTATACTGAGTTTTACAGGCTGTTTATAATGTAGTTTGATACTGTGATAGATATCAGAATAAAGTTGCTTCCTGTTTTGCTTTAATCAAAAATAAAACATTCATTCTAAAACTGTTTTTATGTATTGCTCTTAGCATTTATATTTAAAATATTATATGTTAACATATACTTTGATTCTGTTTTTGTATCTATCTACCAAACTTGATTGTGGATCATAGTGAAAATTTGTATATAAAGCAAATTGTTTTGAAATTATGTAATACTATTTTTAAATCATAAGGCAAAATTGTATTCTAAATTTATGCATATTATTGTGTTTTAAAAAGAAGAAATCTTTGCCAGATCTATAACAGATATTTAGAAATTAGTAATATAATGGTAATTGATTTGGAACAAAAACTGAATAGTGGAGTATTATTTTATGCAGTATAATTTTTGGAGATTTCAAATTGCTGTATGCTTTCTAACTAGATTTAACTAAATTGAAAGGTCTTAAATGACATTAAAGTGACAGCTCACCTATGACAATAATTACAAACATCCTATTTAATATAAATATTGCTTATCTATCAACTTGCTCTTAGTCATCACTGATGTCCCTTCAGTAGCAGGTAGTATTGAATTAAATAGTTTAATTTACAATGAAATGAAATGAATCTCAGCAGAGTAAATCAAATGTCTTACTCATGAAGGGTAATTATCTTTCTTTTTCTAAAAAAAAAAGACATCCATGACTGAGTTATGTCTTCTCATACTTAGAAAGTAATGGAAGCTATTTCTGGGTGGATATTTATATCCCATCATTTAATTTTTAATATTTTGTTATAATTATACCTTATTTTCTAAAAATGTTGTCAATAAAACAGCAATTACCTTGTCAGTTACTGTTTATAACAGAAAGTGTTCTTATGCAGTTGAAAAATATCAATTAACTTAAAAACTGTAAATTGCAAGACCTGTAATTACTACTATGAATATCTTTTTTGTCTAACCTTTAGCATTGCAAATTCTATTGTTAATGATCCCACATTTTTCCCCCTTTCTTTTTTTAAGAGCTGTTAGATATACATGAAAGAGAAATTGAAATCGCCTGCTGGCATAGTAAGTCAGTGCATAGCTTGGCTTCAATCACTGAGGGCAGAAATCAAACCCATTACTCTGGATGAATATTTAACTGTCATAGTTAAAGGTCCTGTTCCTTCAAATAGTTTGCAGAGTCTGTAGAGTCAAACTGGAGAACTTTTCTTTGAACAGTGTGTAGGAATTTTAGTTAAATTGCTTTCATTAACATTAGTAAGAGGCTCCAAGAAAAAAGCCTGTATAGCACTTTAAAATAGTAGCAGTAATGTAAACTTTCATTAAATGTTTTTAGTAAATACCTCTTCATTATTTTGTTTGTGTTTGGAAACCTCGTGTCTGGTACTTACAGTCAGCATTCAGAAGGTCATGAAAATGACCTTCCTATTAATGAATGTAACTCAGTCCCAAATAATGAAGCATTCTTCCATATTCTGGCTTTGTAACATCTCAACCTTCCTGCAGAGATGTACTAAGGACTGCTAATTTGAAAAGCTCCTGATTGTTTTTCCTTTAAGATTCTGACTGTGTGCGTGTCTGTGTGTGCAGACATGTATACGTCATGTATGTGTATATTCATATACACACACGGAGGAACTATCTATAGATGTGTAAAAGTGATACTTTCCATAGTGATTGTTAAATATTCATATAAGGGAATTTAAAAAAGCTATTTGAATCAAAATGAGTATTCTATATTGTGAGACTATAAAATGACCAACTATATAGCTATGGCATAAGAGATATAATTTCCCCAGAGATGCTCAAATGAAGATAATTATGGCTTTTTTGTGCACTAAAATTCTAACATTCTGTTACTTTAAATTGGATGTACAAAAAAGAAAAGGATAAAAATTCAACAACAAAACAAAGCAAAACAAAAACTCCAAAAAGAAATATATACCAGAGACAATGTCAGCCCTCCAACAGTTCATTTCTCATTTTAGTTGCAAATGAATGTTAAAAGTTTTTATTGAAGTAAGGTAGTTAAAGAATTGGACAATTGCGAGCAATCAAATCTGGTACAGGTACAGCAAAATGATTGCATGTTGGTATGACTCTTACTGGATTCCCTTGGATTTTCACATCCTGATGAGGTTCTCTGCTCTATTTCAAAATAAACCACTTCCAAACGCTTCCCCAAGCACTGGGGTTGTTTGAGTGTTGGGCTGAACAGTATGAATCGGTAGTAATAAAAGCATCAGCAGGATTCATTTGCAGCCTCCTACCGGGAGACTCTTTACCTTAGCAGCTCAAATTATATTGAATCGTAATGAATGAAGAAGTGGATCCCTGCCAGGGAATAGTTTGTAACTTGGAAAAGTAGATATAATTACATAATAATTCTGCCTTTGCAGAAGGTGCCTCTGCTTTAGAAGTACCTGATGTTATTTACAGCTGTTACTTGCAGCTCTTTTTAGTGGTCATGTTGGTATATCAATCAAACCCAAGAATTTTATATCCTTTTTATTTCTGTTTTATAGCAAAACAAAAAATTCAGTGGCATCTTTTTCACTCCTGCAATTTGTCTAGGATCTCAGCATATTAACTCCTAATACTCCATTGCAGATTTTATTTACACATCATAGATATCTATAATGTGGAGGTATGTTTGTAGTCTCTCATTATCTCTCTCTTTCTCTCCATGTATACTTTTGCTAGCAAGATGATTTACTCACATGACTTACCTGTTTACATATTTATACATTTAACTCATGCAGGTACCCTGTAGCAAGAAATAGTATAATAAAAGCTCAAAGGGTGATTATATGGCAATATCTTAACTGAATCCACATAGTTCTTTAAAAGATATGTCTAATTTGGGGTGGTTCTTCGATTTTATCATTTTTCTCTAAATACTTTTTAAATCAAAATTTCTAAGATACTTCCTAGAAGTAGTGTATCTTTAATACTCCAGAATTATTTTAAGTCTCTTCGTGTAGCACAACATTAATTATGATCGAAACATAGTAAAATGGATACATTTGAAATTAGATTATACTTTATTTTAGATATCAGAATTATGATTTCAAAAATCATTTCTACATATAGAACAGTTAATCTGCCTTCATATAAAAGTAATCTTTGTGACCTTTTCACAGTATATTATAGGCATATTTAGTATATATAGTTATATATATGAATTTTTATGTAACATTTCACAGATACTTTGGAATACCTTGTTGATAGCGCTTTATCAATTGTGCAAAGGATAATAAAATTGAATTGCCACTCAATATTTAAATGTGAAACATATTTCTATTTTAGAAACATAATGCCAATTTTATCAACAAAATGGTGGACAAGGTCTGCTAAAAAAGTACAGTTAGCAAAGTCATGAAATAGGGACTAAAGCCTGGCAAATACTGATGCTATAAAGTAGAAAAATAGAAATGACCTAATCAATAACACTGAGAACAGTGTTTGAATTGGTTAAATTTTATAGGTGAGTTGATACAAATTGCTACAAACTGGTAATAGGTATTTAATTAAAAGCAGCCTGCAAGGAAGAAGGGAGATAAAAGCAATGGCAATTATTGATGGCCTCTTAAGTGTCAGGCATAGTATCAGATGGCTTGCACATATTTTATCTTTTATTCTTCACAACACAACTGTGAAGTTGACATTTTACAAGAAAATTCCTTTAGACACAGAGGATAAAATAACTTTCCCAAGGCAAACTTCTAAGCAGAAGTCACCTGTAGGTTATCCAAGATCTAACTAATAGAAAAGTCCACCATTCCATACACAGAGTAGGCCCACAATGGGCCAATCACATGACAAAATTGGTTAGAGAGGAACAGATTGGTTACATAACTTTGTTTGATTAAATTCAATTTCTTCACGTGTAATAGGGGAATAATGAAAGCACCTATTTCATAAGGTTGTTATGAAATTCAAATGAGTTAATTTTATGTCAAGTGCCCATTAAATGTTTGTTTTTGTTTCTTTGTTTTCTCTTTTGCCTAGTCTCTGTAGGGATTTGACCTTACTACCTGTGATGTACATAATAAATGATAGTGAAACAAATATAATGTTCTTGATCCATTTTAGAAGTTTGCAACATACTTTTCCTGTAATATTGTATTCTCCATTATTTACAGGAGTGTTGATTATGTTGAAAATCTAGGACTTGGCTTTTTGTCACTCTCTGCACATTTCTGAATTTGAGGAATTCAAATATTCTCTGGGTTGGTCTCCTCCCACCCTAGCTCTCTTTCCCTAATATTCTGAGATCTCATCATGATGAATTTTCCTTCTGCCTCATGCATGATAAAATTTAATCACGTGTCTTGTTGCACAGGAATCACTTTTCCCCTACTCTCTTCCAAGTGGCACCCATGGATTTCCCATTCAAGACCAAGTTCAAAGATCCTCTTCTGTGGAAATCCTACCTGGCATTACTGTCATCCCCATCGTGTTGAAACAACTGCTTCTTAGAATAATGGTTCTCAAATATTCACATACATAAAAATTATCTGAGTAGATCATTCAAAAATGTATATCCTTAGGTTCCTTCCCCAGACACTAATTCAGAAGGTATGAGATGAAGTCAAAGAATCTGAATTTTTAACTAATCAAGCAAATGATTTTTGTACATTCCCAGGATCATACTTTGAAAAACTCTACATTAGGAGGAAATGTAAAATTTATATCAAGAATTACTTTATAATAACTCTGTTGGCACAGTGTGTGTGGCATTAAAACTAGATTTACTAAGAAATAAAATTAAGCATTCACCTTTTGAAATCTCAAAATGCCAATTAGGTTTTCACCTTTAATCACATCTCTCCATATAATCCCCTCCCCACAGAGCAGTTGGAGAGATCTTTTAAAATATCAACCAGATCTCCTGCTTAAAACCCTCTAATAGCTTTCTATTACAATTAGGAAAAAAAAAATCCAACCCCCTTCCTATACTTACAAAGCATATCTGGCCACTTCCTACCTCTCTGGCTACATTTCTTACAGTTTTTGCGTTGGTTGAAAGTTCTTGTCAAATTGATCTCTTTTTTATTCCTCGAAATCACCAAACTCACCATATATAGCCTGGCCGTAGTAACTTTCGTTCTCTCTGCTCTTTGGGCAGTGACCACAGTTCTTTTCAGACAACTGCTCAGTGTCTACATTTCACGTCTCGGCTGAAACATCATCTCTTCAGAGAAGCATGCCTGAATGCTCTAAAGTATCTCCCACTTCCTCCAGCCCTGCATGCTACTCTAGCACCTGGAACAGCAGCTGGCCCATAAGAACTCAATAAACACATACTGAAAACAAAGTAATAATATGTAATGGAAAGTCTATTGATATTCTTACTCCTTGGATTACAGCATTTAGATGGAAATAATAACATTTGTGTATTGAAATAACTCTTTCACCAATTTGAAAAAGGGCAAAATAAGCTATAGGAACTTCCACAGTTTGGGTAAATATCTGTTCAGCTTAAGCCAGCAAGTGAACTTAACTAAACACATAGAGAAATCAGGAGGGAAGGAAGAAGTTAATAACACAGTGTCTCCCTAAAACTAATTTTTCATTCAAACAGCTATTAATACTTTCCTAATAATAGGTGTGTATACTTGGTTGCTTAAACATTTTAAAGCAATATAAGTTAAGACTCATTTAAATTTTAGTGCATTTAAATAATTTTTGATATATTTTCTAACTGATAGATACTATTTTTAAAAGTACAAAAACAATAGTGAGTTTTTTGAACAAGCAATATTTATCAAAATATATAACTTTGCCAAAATGTTGCACAATTTAAATCTCAACAGATGATAATGGTGTTATTTGAATCCCAGGCAAATTTCCCTTTTTATTTTCTTATTATTTGCCAAATACCAACAAATTGACTGGAGCTTAGCCCTATAGTTCAAAGACTTGAAAATTCATGTTATAGCTTTAATTTTGCCAATGTTTTGCTTTTTCTCTACAAAACTGAAATGACTTCCGATACGAATTACGCTAAATGAATAATAATACCTAAGTCAGAATAATGCATCATTTAACAAGCTGTTTTGTGACCAGATACTTTATAGAAGAGGCTTTTGTTGGCTGAAATACGCAAAGTTTTTGGCTGCTTCTTTAATAAATGGCTAATTCTCTTTATCACCATATGGTTTGTAATTTCAGCCATAAGTGTAGAAATTATAAAGAGCTAAATTTAGATTATGCCCATGACAGCAGCCCATTCAGAGGGTCCCATGAGGTAAATGTCTTGATTTCATTACTCTCATTTCTGTGCACTTTTGTGAGTATTTTGGAAATTTTCCAGAGCCTACAACCAGCCCCAAGCTCACAGTCAATTTGTTTATAGTCACAGTAGAAATAAAACTTTTCTTTATAAAAGGTTGACTGGAAATTATGTCTTGAAAATATAAGGTGTTGTTTGTATAAAAATTTAATGTGAGCTATAATACAATTTTAGATAAAAACCTAATAGAAAATAGAATAATTGAAGTATGATTTTTATGAAAAGGTTATTTTAATTCAGGTGGCAATGCTCAGAAACCCAGGGTGGAATCTTAGGAAATCAGCATAGTAAACTATTGTCAAGTGTGTATGCTGTTCATCTAATCTATTGACAACAACTATAGAAATTTCCAAAGCCAGAAACAATGTCAATATATGCAATTTACTCAGTTTCTGTGAGAATTAAATCTTGATGAATCGTACTGTTCATGGTAGAGTAATATTTGTAGCTGATTGTTACATTATTTAACTTTTTGTTAGTTATTACCTTGTTGGTTATAAAGCCGGAAACCAAACAAGATAAACTTTTTGTTTCCAGCTTTGCAACTTTGGCTTTTTGAAACATTCTCAGCATGATTGTTGCATTCCTGCTTTAGTAAGTCCAACTTGCTGAAGAGAATGCCTTTTTCATTGATGATATTAGCATTTATCAAATTAGGCACCACTGCTTTCTGATTACATGACTTAGTGTGATAGTTGAGTCACTTATTTCTATAAACCTACATTTCCTAAATTAGAAAATGGAGATAATAATGCTTATATCAGAATACTATGAAACATAGTGGTTTTGAGAAGAAAATGAGATAATCTGTCAGGTTGAGCCATATTAAATTGTCAGTGAATATGTCAATAATGCTCTATATTTTACATATTAGATTCACCACATTCAAACATTAATAATGTCCAGGCCCTGCTATATGCCAATTAGATCTGAATTGTTAAGAGAAGATCAAGGGCATCAGTATTTTCTTAAAATTCCAAGACGGTTTCAACGTGCAGCCAGGGTTAGAAACCACTGATGTGTGTAATCTTGTTTTTCATACAATCTCATAGTTTCCACTTCCATGGGGCCAATCACTGTATGGAGAAAATGCCTTTCCATAAAAAAGAACAAATAAAGGACCAAATAAAAGAAGAAAAATTTTTAATGAAGCCAAAAAGTTGAAATATTTTCAAATGTATTTAAATTCAATTTTGTGCAATGTATCAAAGACCTTCGCAAGTGACTGAGAAAGCAGCTCATCATGGTTGCAATGGTATTGTCAATTCTTGATTTTTGATAAAAAAGGATGAAGGAAAATTTTAGTTAAGTATGACCCCCTAACAGAGCATCTATGGAAGAGTATGATGAGAATTTTGGAATAAAATATAAATAGAAAATAAAACTTTTTTAGTCCAAATTCCAGGACTCTTTAGGTGAGAGGTAAAGCTTCCTTATTGAGACTGCTTGCAGGTGCTTTTGGCACACGCACGAGAATCCAGAGGAGGTGTTGGAAAGTAGGAGAAAAGAGCGTAGATGAAGTAACTTGCTACAAATGCACATATTTTCAATAAAGTGTTAAAAATATGCTACTACTCTCAGATCAAGTTGCTGATAGAGTACATTTTACTTAATATATTAAATGAACCGAAAACGTGAATTCCAAAGCCTTTTTGTGTTATATAGGTGTATCTTTTATGAGATCAGTAGACTACGTCCTGAACTGAAGACATTGTCTGGGGACTTGTTTTTATTTTAATTTTTTTTAGCTTCTTTTCTGTTTTTTTTTTTTTAACCTCCTTGTAAAAGAAAGCACATATAACTGTACAGAATTCCTGACTCTAATTTGTATCATTTTAAAATAGTTTCCCAAGAAGAAATAATCTGTGTAGCAATGTATATCAAAATGGTTGTTAAATTTCTGGCAAGCAAATATTGAGCTAATGTAATTTTATGTTCTTTAGTCATTTTTGCAAACCGTTTCCTAAAAATAATTGCAATATGAGCCTCTGAAGACTTCATTTCTTTGTGAATAATGTAATTTGATGTGTGTGTGTGTGTACATATATCACAGATATATATTTGACTTATTCTCCATGTGGCATATAAAATCAACCATCTTGGATATAAATTTATAATTTTAAGTTGCTAAATTTCTGATAAGACAAAGGTAGATTTCTTGACAGAAAATACAGAGTTAATTTAAAAATTCCATAGATACTGTATGTTTATGCATTTAATTTTGAAACACAAGATTAAAATTGTTTTTAAAAATTTGTATATGTGCATACATTTAACAATTCATTCCAATAACTCATGGCCCACATTTCCTGATCTGAAAAATATGGATAATCATAATTCCTATGTTATAGGAGTGTTATGAACATAAAATTATTTAATTCATGAGAAACACTTAGCATAGTACTTGTCATATATTAAAGGCTCAAATAAATGTTAGTTGACAAAATGAAGGGCTTTAGCAGATACTTCTTAAGATCTCTTTATAGCTTATTCTAAAACACCATTGCTATATTTCTTCCTTTAAAAAAAAAAACACAATCTCATTAAAATGGTAAGGATCACATCATGCCTGATGTACAATTTCCTGAGAACACAGACATAAGAGGCATATCCAAGAATAGTACTTAGATCTTGGATCCCCTTTTTCCGATTTTTGACATATTCCACACTATCACATTGTTCCACTGTTTCACATTGTAAAATTATTTATAAGTGGGTAAAAAAAATGCTATTACAAAACAAAATTAAATGAAAATGTTCCAAAGGCTAGTCACAGTAATCACATAGAAGTACAGTAATTTTCAAAGATTATACTTTTGATAGCATTTCTAAAACTGTTTCATACCACAGGAATTTTTAAAGAGGTGTTTTCTTTAATCTGTTCAACATTTTGCATGTTCCAAATTTTACAACTAAGAGAAAAACATCTTTGAATTAAAAGTTTCCTTTTGACTGTTCTGGAGTTGCCTTTGCCTTTTTCTTGTTACATTAATGCAATGATGAATTAATATCACACAGAATTTATTTTAGGATATAACAAAAAATGTATATGCATACAATATTACAAATAACATATACACTTAATTGCTATTTTGATTTGAATCTGGAAAAAATGTGTTTGTAAAAAATATATTATGCAGCCACCTGCTGCCTAATGACATTTCTGCCAGTGACTATAGCATTACATAAGATTGTAAAAGAGCTGAAAAATTCCTATGGTCTAATGACATCCTAGCCATCATGTCAAAACTCAATGCATTACTCATGTTTGTGGTGATATTTGTGTAAACAAACCTACCGTGATACCATTAATTTAAAATTATGGCATATGCAATTATGTATAGGAGATAATACTTGATGATAATAAATTACTATTACTGGCTTGTGTATTTATTATACTTCTTATTGTTAGTGTACTCCTATTACTTATAAAAAAATTTAATTATAAAACAGCCTCAGGCAGGTTCTTCAGAGGTATTTCAAAAGAAGGTATTATTATCATAGGAGATGACAGCTCCGAACATGTTATTGCCCCTGAAGACCTTCCAGTGGGACAAATGTGGAGGTGCAAGAGAGTGGTGTTGATGATCCTGACCTTGTGTAGGCCTAGGCTAATGTGTGTATTTGTGTCTAAGTATTTAACAAAAAAGTTTAAAGGGTAAAAAGAATATTTAAAAAATTA
The DNA here is from genome assembly GCA_963574885.1 of Lepilemur ruficaudatus. Taxonomy (NCBI): domain Eukaryota; kingdom Metazoa; phylum Chordata; class Mammalia; order Primates; family Lepilemuridae; genus Lepilemur; species Lepilemur ruficaudatus. Next base: position 25,300 of record CAUYRT010011459.1, read on the forward strand.
AAAACTGAAAAAAGCTTAAAAAATGAGAATTTAAAGAAAGAAATATGTGTATAGCTGTATATGTATTTTAAGCTATATGTTATTACAGGAGTCAAAAATTTAAAAATATTAAAAAGCTAATCAAATAAAAAACTTACAGTAAGACAAGATTAATTTATTATTAAAAGAATGGGTTCCAGCTATATCCAGGATAATACAAAAGGTACTATATCACCATTGTTTTTTGTGGCTGAGTAGAACTCCATGGTATACATATACCGCATTTTATTAATCCACTCATGCAGGTGGGAGCGGGGAGGAGGTGATGGGTATATTATTCACACCCAGTGGCTGCGGTGTGCACCGTCTGGGGGACAGATACTCTTGAAGCTCTTGTCAGGTGGGGCAAAGGCAATATACGTAACCTAAACATTTGTACCCCCGTAATATGCTGAAATTAAAAAAAAAAATTAAAAATTTATTATTAAAGGAAATTTTCAAAGTAAATTTAATGTAGCCTAAATGTTTGTAAAGTCTATAGTAGTATACAGTAAAGTCGCTAGGCTTTCACATTCACTCACCACACTCTCACTGACTCACCCAGAGCAACTTCCAGTCCTGAAAGCTCTATTCATGGTAAGTACCTAGATGGGTGTACTATTTTTTATCTTTTATACCTTATTTTTACTGTATCTTTTTAATATTTAGATATATTTAGATTCACAAATGCCTTCCATTGTGTTACAATTGCCTAGAGTATTCAGTACAGTAACATGCTGTATAGGTTTACAGCTTAGGAGCAATAGGCTATATCATATAGCCTAGATGCATAGCAACCTCTGACATCTAGGTTTGTGTAAATACACTCTATGATGTTCCCACAACGAAATTGCCTAACAGTGCATGTCTTGAAATGTATTTTCATTGTTGAACAACATATGACTGCATTTATTAGTACACTCAACAGGAAATTGTTGAAATTTTTTTCATTGTAAAATTTATTTAATAGGCAGAATAACCAACAATTATCCTGAAAGCTAAACATTATTAACATTACA
>CAUYRT010011460.1:0-19319 GCA_963574885.1 Lepilemur ruficaudatus
AGTAGGTTTTTGAATGTAACAAGATAAGTCAACTTGAGTGGTAATATATTTTGGGAAATCAGCTCACTACAAATTGTGACTGTAAACATTGTACTGTAAATGCTTTGTAGTTTTCCCCCAATTAAAAAAAAAAAAAGAAAATGTGGCACACACACACACACACACACACACACACACACACACACACTCCATGGAATACTACTCAGCCATAAAGAAGAATGAAATTGTGTCTTTTGCAGCAACTGGATGGAGCCGCAGGCCAGTCTCCGAAGTTCAATAACTCAGAAACAGACAGTGAAACACAGCATGTTCTCACTTACAGGTGGGAGCCACACAGTGTGTCCCCGTGGACAGAGAGGGTGGAATAAAAAAAAAAGTCCCAAATCATTCTCATTCCTCTATAATTTGCTGGTAACCTTTCTCTACCCTATCCCAAAAGCTTGTAGGATATTCTCTTTGTCCCTGATAGTCTGAAATTTCATAATAATGTGCCTTGCTGTGGGCCCATTTTCATTCATTGTGCTATACATTGATTTTGTCCTTCAAATATGGAAATTCATATTCTTCAGCATAGGAAATTGTTCTTGTTTTATTTTATTGATGATTTCTTCCTTTCTATTTTCTCTGTTCTCTCATTCTAGATTTCCCATTATTTAGATGTTGAGCCTCCTTCATCTGTCCTTTAATTTTCTTATTGCTTTTTCTTTCAGTTTCCATCTTTTGTCTTTTGCTTTACTTTCTGTGAGATTTCTATAACACTATCTTCCAACCTTTCCACTCATTTTTTCATTTCTATTGTTATGCTTTAAATTTTCAAGGGTTTTGTTGTTATTCTCTCAATGTTCTTTATTCTTCTTTTTATATCATCGTGTTTTCATTTTGTGAATTCAATACAAATTTTAGCTCTCTAATGATATTTATGAGACGAGGGGACTTTATTCTCCCTGTACAGTCTCTGTTCCCTCTATATTGCCTTTAATTATTTCTTTGTTTTGATCTCTGTCTTTCAAGGTAGAAACTTTCATCAAATCCTTGTAATGCTTGGTTCTCTGCTCATATATACACAGACTAAAGACCTGATTGCAAATTCTGAGAGCATTTTTGACCTAGAGCTTCATTATAGGTAGTGTAGTCATATGTCCTGGTATTGCCAGGACAGTCCCCCTGGTTATGCCTGTTGTCCAAGCATAATTATTAATAAAGTCTCCTTTTACTCTCAAAAATGTCTCATTTTGTAGGATAAGTTATATGGTCACCCTAAATACAGGGTGATCTGCCATTTGTTAGAAAATTCTGGATGTCAGTATCTCTAGGTTTTTCCTCTTTTGCTGGTCAAATTTCCAAGGGAATACTCTTCCAATTTCCTAACTAGAGGCAAAAGCCTGACTGCCAATATTCTAGAAACTGCCAAAGTATAATGTTCAAAACATTAAAAACATGACTCTTATACAAATCTGGGGCCAGGCAGATTCAAGGAACATTTTGGGAAACTGGACAGTATTTATAGTCGATTAAGAAGGAATTTCAAAACAAGATTTCTAGGTTAGATACACAACTGATTAATGTCCAACAGGCAATAAAAACCAATAATCATCAGAGTCATCTTTTCTACTGAATAAAAATTATTGTATCTCTCTTGGGTAAAATTTGTAAGTTAACATAAAGCTTCACAGAGTTTAATATAAATAGCAAAGTCAAATAAAGGTATGTTTCCCTAGACAATTAAATCACCCTTGGGTGGGCTTACTAAACAACATTCTATATAATATCAAAAGGACATGCTGTACTCTTTTAGCCTTATTTACAACTTTTGTATGTTTTTTCTGAACAGGGTCTAGAGGAAGGAAAAGGTTGGGATTTCAGCATTTGGTATTCATTTCACTTAATCCCATGTTCCTCATGATATTCAAATTGTCAGCTGTTTATGGCATCCCACAGTCCAGATATCCTTTGTTTTACCATCTCTAGAGAACACAACTCTAGTTTTCTGCTGATGTAGAGAGGGACAGCCACCTAGAAGTGGATGAGCAAGCACATCTAGAGATCTACTTCTTAAACAGTGTTCCAAGTTCCAGAGGTACAAGTCTCCTTGAATTGTGATCCTTCTTACGATTTTGCAGGGTAAACCAGGTTAGCTCTCAGCTTTTCCCACCAGCTGTCTAAATTCATCTTTTTTAGGTTTGCTAATTCAGTTAACCTTGATCTATCTGCTTTGCATCTTCCAAAATATTGCTGTCTTCCCCTCCAGGTCTCTCTATCCTTGTGGGCTTTATGCCCTTATAAAAATCCTTTTATTGTAGTATGGGGCATTCCAGTTTTGATGAACTTTTCAATGTGAGTATCTTTTGTTCTTTCACCTTAAACTTGTCAGATTTCCAGAGATTATGATTCTAATCTCCTGTCTGCAGGATAAAGATCTGGTTGGCAACATTTTGGGAACCGAGTATGGGAAGAAAGCAGGAGGTTTCTGACTTCAGTATGCATAGATTCACTCAATCCCCCTGGTTTTGGTACAGCATCCTTACTGTCATCTAAATTATACCAACAGTTTTCACTGGACCTAAGGAATGGGGGAAACCCTTGGAGTGAAATTAGGTACATATGTTTAATCTACCAGTATCTTGACACCCAAAGTCTTATTATTCATTTCCTTCTTAATGGGATCTACAGGAATAATCACAATAAGAAGCACAATGGTACCACTGACTTAGACAAAACCAGATGTCTGTTTTGTGAACTAAATATTTTATTCATTTCCCCACCACAAAATATGTGCAACTAGGGCTGCATTAAGTATATGCAGAAAGTACAGAAGAGTATCTAGCACTCAATAAGTGTTAATTATTTGATACTATTATCTGAAAACAAATAACCAGTTTAATAGGCTCATTTTAATAAATTGATGAGCTGTACTGTCAGACCTCTATCCTCAGTATGTTAATATACCCATCTATTTTCCTTTGCTTTTTACTGGATATTTTAAATTAATTCAATAAATCTTATGGTTAAATCATCTTGATTTCATCTTTGAGCCTTTTTGCTCCATGATCACTAGGATAGCCTGCCTGGTAGCGTACTTGGAGATGACCATTGCATCCCAGTAATTTCCCACTCAAAATAGAGAAGAGGTTCTGAGGTCAAATTAATTTTTTAAGTGTTGAATAAGACAGAGTTAAACAGATTTCCTTATTACAGACCTATTTAGAGCTTTTAATAGAGAAGTGGGAAGTATGGCTATCTGATAAGGAGATATAATATGCTCTATTTCCCAAACATTTTGACAATGTAAACCATTTTTTTTTTCCTCTTAGGAGCATGTCGTGAGACTAATTCCACAAACCACACTTTGGGAAAGGCTTCATTAAGAAAATAGGTGCTACCATCCTGGCACCTTTTTGACATCAATGTCTTGTTCATGTTTCCTTTCATTGTGCCTTTGAGCAAAATGATTGGATTTACTGACACATTTTAGCAAAGAATATGATGGAGGCTGTCAAAAGGTTGACTGGTCTGAACAAATGCCCTCTTTCTTTAAATTGAAAGCCAAAGGTAGAGGAAAGAAAATCCATGCAGACAAATGAATGGAGACCTCAGAGACCTTCTGAAAGATGACAGGAAAAAGAAAGAGTGGGTCCGGCTCAGAAATGAACTACTGAGGCTCCCAAATGCTCTCTGGAGGCAGTCACAGCCAAATGAGCTATGCTTACTCCATACTAATTATTTTCAAGCACTGATTTATTTCATTTTTCATTCCAACAATCCTGTAAAATTACTATTAGTTTTCTCCTCATTTTATCCGTGTTTCTGATGCACAGAAAATTTAAGTAACTCACACAGGTCACATGGTTAGCAAATTTCAGAATTTGCATTTGAACCCTAGTTTTGTTTGCCTCCATAGCTGGTACTCTTAAACATTATGTTGAACTATCTCTCAGAGAAGATGCTGGTAGAAGAGTCTACCATAATAATTCCCAGAAATGGACCATGGTTAACTCTAGGGCTCATCCAGAGCTGGTCTAACTGGTACATTCCAACTTTTTAAATTGTAACACTTCCTCTCCTGGAGGGAAGCCCAGAACTTTATTCAATTCTGTAGCTGATTCCCACATGTGTATTTGGTGACTGCAAGATTTCCCCTACTCAGGTCTCAGTTAGCTATCACACTGGGTAAAAAAAGAAAAAAAAAAAACTTGATCAAACTAAAATGTCAGTGGTAGATAATGGTCCAATGAGGCAGTATAATGCAGTTAATTAACTTGCAGGTGCTAATGCTAAACTCCTTGGGTTTGCAACCTGGCCACTTATCAGTTGTATGATCTTGGTAAAGTCCTTAATTTCTCTGTCTCAGTTTTCTCACATATGAAGTAGGGATAATAATAAGATTGTTTTTACCAAGTATTGTTAAGATAAAATGAGTTAATATATTTAAAGCACTTAGAATAGTGTCTGGCTCATGATACATGCTCTGCTAGTTTTAGTTATGATTATTATCCCACCATTAGGGTTACTCTTATTTGATTATGGACACTTTCTAGAGGTAAATAAGTAAATTTTGCAAAGTAGAATTTCAGATTGAAAGCACTCTAAAAGAAAGCAGAAAAACAAGGATTAATCTGTAAGTCAAGACCACGAAGAAAAGCAGACCCTACCAAATACTGTCAAGTGGTGAAGACCCCAGTCTCTTTCTTTCCTGCTGGCACCCTGCCTTTTGAGCCCCACTTGTACCTGTGGTTGTGACCTATGAGACTTTTCCAATGCCACCCATCTCTGCTCTTTTGTGTTCCTAAATCTTGCTTCCTGTTTGATTCTTAATTTTGTATTTGTTTAGCATGACTGACCTTTCTCAATCAGGAGGCTTGCTCTTCTTTTTACAACTTCTCTTCATTAACTTTTTTGTCCTTTAAGGTAGAAATTTGTGTTACTGCTATTTTAAAATACTGCCCAAAACTTCTAATTAAGCACTGCAAATCCCCTGAAGTGTTTATGGCAAGGGCTTGGAACAGACTGCTCACTTCTAAAGGGAACACATCGTTCCACAGGAAATAGCAAGGCGTACTCCTCTGAAATTTCCTTCTAGCCTCTACAATGCAGTGTGTCCCACACCAAATTCACCTTCCCCTCCAGACTAGCTCTCCTCCCTACCCATTCTCCAGTGGTGTGCCACACGTGCACTGCTCTTTCTGCAAAAAGCAGGCCTTACTATATAGAGCAGTGGTTAAGAGATTTAAGGACTTTAGAGTCAGACAGATCTGATTGGAGTTACTTGCTAGTGATATGGCCCTTAGACACATTACTAACTAGAATTTAATTTATCTGAGCCTCTAGTTTCTTTTCTATTAAATGGGCATAATATTGTACTAATACCTACCTCTTTGGACATTTGAGGATTAAATGAGATAAAGCATATAAAACCTTCAGCATACTGAGTGGCACCTAATAGTAGCTAAAATTTATTAAGATTTGCTATGTGCCAAGGAGTGTTTTAGTACACTTTACATGTATTTACTTATTTAACCCTCATAACAATTCTATAAGATAGTTACCATTATTGTCCCCGTTTTGCAAATAAGAGGATTCAGATATAGAAAGATTAAGTTACTTGATCAAGGTCACAAAGCACAACTGGTGTTCATATCAAGGCAGTTTAGCTCTAGAAGTCATACTCTTATTTAACTACCCCACTCTGCTACCTTCCATACAGTACATACTCAAAACTGTCAACACCACTTTCAACAAATGATGGCACTTACTGAATGTTTACTATGTGCCAGACTTTGTGCTGAAAGCTTTGCATGCACAGTGTTAATTAATCCTAAACCCTATGAGGTATGAATGTTTCTCCCCATTCTATAGACAAAAAAAAAATGAGGCCCAGGGAGGTGAAGAAACTTGCTCAAAGTGACCCAGCTAAGACGTGACAGAGTCAGATTCTAATTCCAGATCTGTGTGACTTTACTAGGCTACTGTTTACCTTCCTGAAAGTTTTTTCCCTATATGATGGAAAATAATGCTCTTGTTTTTTGGGTTATTGTACAATTTGTTAATACCAGATGTGACTGTCCATAGACATTGAAAATCACTTTGTTAAACAGAAAGCTTCTTTTGTCATGAGATTTCACCTGGGTATAGAAATGCCAAAGTAGCACACTTAAGTCAGGGAGAGTGTTACTCTAATACCCACAACTGTGAAACTTAATTTTAATCTTTAATTGGCCATATGGACCCTGGAAGACAAATGTCTGGAAAGTAGCTTATAATATCTTAGCCCTACTTAATTGCCCTAACTTAAAATGCAATCTTTTCAAAGACTACTTGATATGTGAAATGAACATGCTGTACCATTAAATGACCAAAGAGAATATAAAATTGATCATGCTATTTTTCTACTCAAAAGCCCTATAGACTTAAAGTTAGTATGTTCAAGCTGACACTCAAGGGCCCATATTCACAGCGCAACCTGCCTCCCAACATGAACCCCATATTTCAATCAAACTTTTCTACTTATTGTTACCAAGTGCACCTTGTGCAATTCCTGCCTCTGCATCTGTACCTATTGCTTTCCCCTCCTCCATGCCCATTCATCCAGGCCCAGCTTAGGATCTATCTTCCAGAAAATCCCCAACTCACATGACCTCTTTGCCTCAATTTTACAACTCAGAGCCCGTTTCCAGAAAGACAAAAAAAAAAAAATGTTAGTCATAATTGTTCATTTATGGCCTATCAGAGTTACTAGTTAACCTATGATATAGGTGAATTATTTTAAGAAAATTTCTATATCACCATGATTTTTAAATTATTTAATAATTGAAATCTTTGAAGGAAATATTGGTTAAAGGGTACAAAGTTTCAGTTATGCAGGATAAATACGTTCTGCAGATGTAGTACACAGCCTGATGACTATAGTTAATTATACTATATTGTATACTCAAAATTTGCTAAAAGAGTAGATCTTAAATGGTCTCACAACATACCTAAAATGATAACTATGTGAGTTGATGGATATGTTAGTTAGCTTAATTGTGGTAATCATTTCACAACGTACACATATATCAAAATATCATATTGTACACTTTAAATATACATGATTTTTATTTGTCAATTATACTCAATAAAGGTGTAAACAAATTTTTAAAATATTTGAGGGTCTTGTCTTCAAAACAATATTATAAACACCTCAAGGGCCAGGAACATGTATATCTTCAAAAAATTTTTAAGTGCTCATAGCTTCACCCATTTTTCTAAGTACACAAGAGGTTTTTATTAAATGCTTAATGAATAAATGAACAAAACAGGGTAGCACTATGGGCAAACATGTAAAAAACAGAAAAAAGCAATTAATTGTATGGATAATTAGGTCACAGAACAAAATAAACAGTTGGCTTGAGGCAATCTGGTCTATACCCCTTTGTGCCAAACCTTTAACATGTTCAAACTGTCAACAATATATTTGCTTATCTTGCTCTTTTCAAAAGAATGATCTTAAAACTGAGCTCAGGCTTTCAGCCACCTTTTAGTCATTGCTAATCTCATACTCTTTCTTATATATCAATTGCTCAATTCTCCCACCTTAACCTTTTGTCTCTGAAAGCCTGTCTTGTTTTCTTTAATCCCATCAGAGAGTATCAACTGGGTACCCATTGTGCTATTCTTATCTCTTTCTTGCAAACCCTAACTGATGTGGACCACTTTGTTCCATTCTGTTTTTGTTCTCTCCATGACCAAATCTTTCACAGCAGTTCCATAGCTTAGAGTGGGTACCTCATTGATTCTTGACTGTGCTTCTTTACCCCTCAGGAACTATGATCTCTAATAGGCACAGCTGGCCTATGCATTGCTTACTTCTATGTTACTAAAAGACCTTGGAAAAAAAGCCCACTGCCCTTCAAATGCTTCTTCTTTACAGCCTATGATACAATAAAAAAAGGAGCATTTCACATTACTCACTTCTCTAGGTTAAGGATTGAGAGAGCCCCATTCTCTTTTGGTGTACCCTCCTTCCTCCAAGTAAATCTTCTTTCCCCTCCTAGGCACCAAGTATCATCATGCCACCTCCTAATTGCCAAGTCATTTCCCTTTCAGTGATTGGCACAAGCCTCTGTGCTAGCTGTCTAGATGAGAAGGACTTGGCCCTGGAAGACAGAAAAGAGAATGAAATAATAGACTAATTCAGTTATAGCAACTGGAACCATTGCCCAGACTTCATAACCTTTCCTTTTCTTATCAACATTTACCTGTCCTATGGCTTCCTCCCTAACGGATCCTGCTGGGTAACGCTACTGACATAAAAACTAATTTGAGCAAAGGCATTAATGACTGGAATTGCCTTAAAGTACTCTGCTCCTCATGTTAATCAAAATGGTCATTTGTCATCAATGGAATTGAAAAATAGAAATACAGATATGTGACTACATTTTTCATTAATTAATGTTTTTTAGTTTTGAGGTATTATAGAAAGAGCTTTAATCAATCCATTGGTAATCTGTAAAGCAATTCTTCAAACCAGTCATGGCACATAAGAAGATTCCAAAGTGCCTGGGAAACAGGTTGATTCATTCACCTTCCAACTGTTAGATGTGACCCCAATGGATGTAATTATAAACTTCATCTAAAAGTGGACTTCCCCAACACAGTTTTTCCAGGGGTCAGATAAAGGGGATTTGATTAGAAGAGGTGGAGGTGGGTCCTGTCTTTGGAAGCTGCCAATAATTTGACTTCAGTGGCATAAGTGGTATTACCTAGCAGTCTAATTTTCCTTCTCCATAATTAATCTTGCTCATGCCACAAAGCTATGAACAATTATGTTTTTCCCCAGAGGGAACACCATGCTTTAAGACTATTGCAATATGTAGCTAGAGGTGAATTGGACAATAAGAGGAACAGAAAAGTGAGTTCTAAAGTTCAAATGATTATAAATGATGCTTAGACAATTGGTTCAGTGCACTTGATTTGAAAATGAATTATCTTGAGGATTGAGATCAAAGAAAGATAGCTAAGTGAAAAAAATCACAGGAGTAAGTTCTACATCTAGATCTGGGGGGTAGGCTTTCAAGCCAAAGAGACTTGGGGTCAAGCTCAAGTCTTTATCAAGTGTATGACCTTAAAAAAATGTAACCTGGCCAAATTTCAGTTTCTTCAGATGAAAAATAGGGATAAAAGCACCTATCTCACATAATTGTCATAAGTATTAAATTACATAACGGATATAAAAAGTCTGGTCCATATGAGACACTTAATAAGTGTTAGTATCCTACTCCTTTTTTCTCTGATACCAAGTGAGATTTGGAGTAAAAGGCTTAGAGACTTGGGCTATCAGAGCAAGAGAAAAAGGATCCATCTGGATGAATGACTTTATTTTTATAGATGAGAAAACAAGAATTTAGAAAAGTTAAGCATGGCTTACTAGGATGGTTTATAAAATGGGAATGGGGGTATGAATTCCTATTTTAACATATTGATGAAGTCTACAATTCACTCTGCATTACTTCTATTCAGATCAGGAACATGGAAAGTGGTACTCCTTATCCAATCTTTTCCTAGATTTTATACTTAAATCAGCTTGACAGTTTAAACGCACAATTATCCATCTGCAGCCCACAACTTTCATAGCTATTTGCTGAGGTAATTTCCTAAGAAGCTCTCAGAATTAGTTAGGACATGGTTATAGTCAAGTGGAGACAATAGGTCCTAGGGGTGCAGAGATGAGGGATGTCATGGAGATGGAACCCAGAGAACCAGAAACTCTGCCTTCAAGTGGCAGGAAGGAGTAGGAGGAAGATGCCAGAGTTTGAAGCTTGAACGAGTAGGAAAATGATTATGCCATAAACAGATATTTGGAAGTCAAGAACGGGAATGGATTTGCAGTGGAGGTAGACAAGATAACTGTAAGGTTTGGGATAAAAAATGAAGAGCCCGAATGTGCTAAACAAGCGTAGCTTTTATTTGGTGGAGCACTACCGGGCGAGGTTCAAGGGTCCTGAGAGAAGGGGCCCAAGAAGTTGCGTAGCTCAGACTGGGGAGGAGGGTTATATAGGGGCCATCTTGACACAGAGTAGATCCTGATCTTTGCTTCAAAACAGGAAGCGGCGAGTTTAGGATGTGGGGATGTGGGAACGGTATGCAAGCCCCTAGGGGAATTTCGCCCACCAGCCTTACAATAGTGAGTTCATTTTGTACATGTTGTGTTTGAGGTGCCAGTGGAACATTCAGGCAGTGATACCCAGAAGGCAGAGTTACAGCTAGCCTTTTTGGAATTTTTGTGTGAATATTTAACAAGATGCTTTTTCCAGGAAGACAGAGCCCTGAGCACCAGATTTAATCAGTAGATAGACAGCTAGTACCTTTGTGTGAAGGAAAAAAAAAACACCTCTTTATCCAGATTGACACAGCTGGTGCAGGGCTTGGTAAGCCAAGCACCAGCTAGATTATACCCCTTACTTCTCCCAGAACCTTTTGCAGTTGCTCTGCCAGTAGCTAGCTGCAGATGTGGCTCTGGAGTTTAGGGGCAATATCTGAGCTGAAAATAGAGATTTTGGAGTAATAAGCTTATAAGTGAGAGTTCAAACTGCCTAGAGAGAGTATATATAAAGATAAACAAAGAAGAACTGTTTTAAGGGCTTTGTTTATCACCCACTCAAGTTTTGGCTCTTTTATTCATTGACAGAACAAACCACATGGATACATGGGGAAAGAAATTTCCAGGTAGAGGTAATAAGGGAAAAGGCCCTTAGGCAGGAATATAACCAGCATGTTCTAGAAAGAGCTAGGAGTGCTTGAAGATGAGGTCAGTCTTTCTATCCCAGAAAGACTATAGGATAAATAGGTTTGGAGGTGAAGATCATGAACTCAGTTTTGGAAGTATAAGTATGCAAATTAGAGAAAAGGTCTGGGTGGAGGATATAAAATTGGGGTCATCATTATATAGTTAGGTAAAGAAAAGACAGGGATCAATGCCAGATTAGGACATTATAAGGACTTTGACTTTTTAAGTGAAATGGGAGCCATTGGAGGGTTGTGAGCAGAGGAATGACATGAGCTGAGTTATGTTTCAAAATGTTCATTTATGCTTCTGTATGGAGAATAGAATGAATGTAGGGGTGTAGGGCAGAAGCAGGGAGTCCAGTAAGATGAGGCTACCACAGTGATCCAGATGTGAAATCATGTTGCATGGACTAGGGTGATGGCATTGAAAATGGTGAGAAGTGGTTTAATTATGGATATATTTTAAAGATAATGTAGACATGATTTTCCTATGAATTGGCTGTGGGGAGGGAGAAAGAGAGAGAGAGAGAGAGAAAGGAAATTCAAGGATGGAATTGCCATTTATTGAGCTGGGAAACAGTATGGGATAATAGGTTTGGAAGTGAAAAACAAAAACTCAGTTTTGGAAGTATGAGTCAACCAATTAGAGAAAAAGTCTGGGCTAGGGATATAAAATTGGGGTCATTATTATATAGTTAGTACTTAAAGCCATGAATCTCAATGAGAATGCTAAGGGAATGAGCACAGATAGAAAAGAAGAGTTGTGAAATTGTGAAATTGAGCCTTGGTTGATCACAGCGATTAGAGGACAGAGGGAGGAAGAGGAATCAGCAAAGAAGAGACAAAAGGAACAACCAGTCAGGTAGGAGAAGAACCAGAAGAGTGAGGAATCCTGAAAGTCAAGTGAAGAAAGTACTTCAGAAAACATATTAATTGTGTCATTGCTGTTGATAGGTCTAGCAAGACAAAGAATAAGAACTTATCACTTAATGTAACAAAGTGGACATCATTGGTGACTTTTACAAAGAACAATTTTGGTGGTTTTGGAGGTAAAAGCCTGACAGGAGTGTGCTTAAAAGAGAATTGGATACAGTAAGTAGAGACAACTGTTTTGCAGGCTTTTGCTAAGAAGGGGACCAGAGAAATGAGACCATAGATGTAGGACAAGTGGGGTCAAGAGCAGGTGTCTTTAAGTTGTGAGCAATAACAGTATGTTTACCTAGTTGTGGAAATGAGCCAGTAGAGTTCCACTGGTGCAGGAGATCAAGAAAAGAATTGCGAGAGGAATATCCTTGAGTAACCTAAACATGTTGGGAGGTAGTACACAAATGGAGGGGTTGGTCTTAGATAGGAGCAGAGATGGTTCTTTCATAGTAACAAGAGAGAAGAGAAAGACTTTGGGTACATTCACAGATAGGTATGTAGACATGGAAGTCTGTGGGAGTTCTCTCCTAACTGCTTCAGAAGGTCAACAGCTATAAGGGAAGGGGTGAAGGAGGAAGTATTGGAGGATTAAGGAGGGGAAAGTATACAGAGAGACTAAATGGACCAAGGAAATGCAGCAGTCAGCACCAAGGGACCAGCTGAAGTTAGTGGTCATGAATTTAAAGTGAAACCATTTAACACAAAGCTTCATCTATTTTCCACCCAGCTCTCTAGACTTCACCTCTATTCCTTTCTATGTAATTGCACAAGAGAGGCGACCTGGACCATGTCCTCAATTCCAAACCATTTCCCTTTCTGCCTCTGAGGTTATCTTTCCTGCATAACTCAAGCTGAAGGAAAAACAGCAGATTTGAAGCAGGAAGAAAGGTAGAAGTTAGGTTCTGAATAGAGTGAGTTTGGGGTGCCTGTGGGACATCTGAGTGCAGTTTCAGGTCTAGGACTCACATCAAGCTCTAGGCTGCAGGCACAGAATTGGAAGGTGGTTGCTCAAAGCCAAGAGAATGAAGTTATGCAAGGAAAAAGGGAATGATAAACAGATGGTAAAAGAATGAAGGGAAGGGAAGGAAAGAAGGTCCAGAACAGAGCTGTGGGGGGGTGTATTTTCTAGGGAATTGAGCAGAGAACAAGCTACTTGTCTCACTCGACTACTGTTAGCCAGGCAATGTTTGAAGAAGCACAAGTATGAATCTCACCATATTTCATCTATTTTCACTATGCCATGAGCTGGTTGCTGCCTTACTGCTTTACACATTCTCCTGTCCCTGAGGATCTTGAAAAACAGAATGTTTCACATGTAGCACCAGCTTGAATCATGGACATTGGTAAAATAGGAGGAAAACAAATTAAAGCCCCCATATGTTTAGGCTGCACAGGGACTCTCCCTTCCTGTCTTCTTCTGAATCAAGGCCAGGCCCTAGGAGTTATCACCGCTTCATGTCTACATCTGCCTTTGACTTTGCAAAGAGCTTTCATGACCGTCATCCAAACTGAATCCTTAGAGAACCTCTGTGAAACAGGCAGAGTAAGAATTATGACCCACACTTTAGAAGTGAGGACCCTGAGACCCAGGGAAATGGAGAGGTTCGCACAGGGTCACCCAGGCGGTTGGTGGCAGAGCTGATTCTGGGGGGTGAGTCTTCAGCCTCCTGGCCTGGTGGCCCATCCCCACCCAGCAGAGCGCTGCCAAAAGGGCTGCTACCGGGTGGCTCCAGCTGCTGCTGTCTGTGTGCTCATGAGAACTTGTCAGCTGTGGCTCCAAGACCTGCCTCAGCAGTCACTGAAAAGGCTGATGGTGTCGATAATCAGGACCCCAGAGCTGAACCCATAACCAGGACCCGAAGCAGAGCCCAGCCTGAAGGAGTTTATTTAGTGCCTGCCACACGCCCACCACCTGCCAGTGCTTAAGGGGGACACAAACAGAGTACAGCATAGCCCCTGTCCTGGAAGAATGATCATTAGAAGGAGAGACAACCCTCAGACACCAAGTCCAAAGGCAATTCTGAGGGCCTCTCCCTTCCACTACACAGTCGGTTATCAGCAACAATGACACAGAGACCCCTTCTGCATTTGTCTCTCTCTTACTCAGCCCTCGGGGGAGGGGATGGGAGGATGGCTAGGGAGAGGTAAAAACAAAGGACAGGAAGATGGGGGGAAGAAAGGAAAAACTGGAATTTCTACTAAACCCCAGGCACAGTGTGGAGTTTATATGTTATACACATATTATCTATATTATGTTTATTTCACACATACACACACACAATCACTCTTCCATAGATTAATTTATCTAGTCAGCTGACTCTCACCCATGTAAAGGGCTTAGAATAGTGCCTGGCACATAGGAAGCAGTCAATGAATGTTAAATACTCTTCTTTCTTATCATCATCATCATCATCATCATTATCATCTGCAGGCATATTTTTAAAGTTTTGGCATGTGCAGTGTGCATGGAGCTCTTTAGAGAGGAAGGTGGGAAGGCTCCAAATACTAATATTATCTATCTCAACAACCCAGCAGAGCCCTGAAGATAAAGAGATAGTTGATCACTGCCTGGTGATGTCCTATCTCTCTACACACTAGCCTAAAAATTCCAAAATGTTAAGGTTGTTGAATAGAGCTTTTAGAATATTTATTATTAGTAGTAGTTGTTGTCATCTTTATTTTCCCCCATATTCTCTCCTGAACACTGTAGTGTTGGCCAGACACCTGAATGTCACAAATCTTACTCTGCCACCTCTCCCTCACTGTGTACAGATGCTTGAGCATCTTACTTCACTGAGGAAATCAAGGCCATTAAAGCTGACATTCCTGTCCAGCAACCACACCCATTATTGTTTTCTTTTCCCTAGACCCAAAGAGTGAGTTGACTCCTTAAACTCCTCTCTCTGCCTTTTCTTTTTTTTTCTTTTTTTGCCCCTTCCTTTTCTCACTTAAAAATATTTGACAAATAAAAATTGCATATATTCACAATGTACAATATCATGACTTGACATACATATACATCATGTACTGATTCCCACATTCAAAGTAATTAACACATTCATCACCACCCATAGTTACCATTTTGTGTGTCAGTGTCAGGAGGAGGAGGGAGGACATTTAAAATCTGCTCTGTTATCAAATTTCTAGTAAACAATATGATTATTATTAACTATAGTCACTATGCTGTATATTAGATCCCCAGAACGATTCAGCCATAAAAAAAGAAGGCAATCCTGTCATTTGAAAGGTGGAGCCAAAGGACATTATGCTAAGTAAAAAAGCCAAACACAGAAAGAAAACTACCACATGATCTCACTTACATGTGGAATCTGAACATGTCGAACTTATGGAAGCAGAGAGTAGAACAGGTGTAGTCAGGGGCTGGGGGTGGGGAAATGGATAAAAGAAATGAGTTGTTCTCTCTCGTCCTCTGACTTCTATGAAATTCTCCTCTCTCAGTTTGTCTCCTTTTCTGGCCATTCATCCTTGGTCTCAATTCCAGATCCTCTTGCTCTGCTCAAACCTCAAATTTTGTTGTGTTCCGAGACTCCCCCTGAGTGATCACCTCTTAACTTGAGGCCACAGAACCCTATGTTTCTTTCTACCACTGCATTTAGCTCCTTGTTTTATAATTGTCTTCCACCTAGTCTGCAATAGCCTTGAGAACAGAGCCCATATGCTGTTCATTATTGTATTCTCATGGCTTTGCACAGTGCCTGATATGTTACGGGTATTCCATTAATGCTTTATAAGTGGACTAAAACCAAGGTTCAATCATAGTGATGTTCTGCCAAATTGTAAATCCCCAATGATCAGGGGCCAGGGTTACAATTTATGCTTTGCATCAAGTAACCACTCAATATTTTTGACTAAGACTCGATAAGCCCCTTAACCTGCCAAACACTCAAAGCAAAGTAGTTTATCTAAATGTACATATTTATGGGGTCTTTTATGCTTTTGAAGCCCAAATTTGCAAGAAAAAGTCTGAGATTGTGCTTAGATTCAGTACCATCTATGTAAGAAAATGTGTAGATATAGTTGGATTGAGGCAAGAAGGACGAGGCTTCAATGAATGGGAAAGGAGAGGGCTTAGGTATATATGGTCATTTTCTGAAGCCTTGCAGATAATCTTTGCCTGGATATATAAAGTTAGTAACACTGATGACAGGATATAATAAACATAGTGATTGTGGTAACTTAACTATTGGTGTTTCAAATTTGGCCTGAAGGAAAACTGCTGTTAGCAGACCAAACTTCCTCCTTTCAAAACCATTATCAATACTCTATAGTAACGTTTTCTCAATAATACCCCATCCAGACATTCAAGGTCCTCTTCTTATAAAAATTAGCCAGATAGCCAATTCTTTCATTCTGCATTAACCTCACATTACTGCAATCCTTTTCCTGTGGAATTCTTTCTCAATTGTAGTATAAAAGGCCTCTGCAAGCCGACAAAAGGACTCTAAAGGGCAGTGGGGCCTTCTCAAAGTCCTGAAAATCTTAGAACATGGGCCAGTCTTAAAAGCTGTACTTGCTTCCAAGACTTAGCACCATTTCCTTAAGGGGCTCCTGTGAACTAGAGCTGATATGCATGGATGAGGTAGATACTGTAGCCACCAGCCCTAGATAAATTGTTCTCCCTTCTAGGCAACTAAGATTTAGTTAACTACTGTTAAAAACCCCAGAGCTGACTGCATTTAGTACAACTTCTATGGAAAACAATATGGAGATTCCTCAAAGAAATAAATGTAGACCTACTATTTGATCCAGCAATCCCAGTATCTACCCAAAGGAAATGAAGTTATTTTATCACAAAGACATTTGCACTTGAATGTTAATCACAGCACAATTCACAATTGCAAAGATGTGGAATCAAGCTAAGTGCCCTTAAATTCATGAGTGAATAATGAAAATGTGATACACACACACACACACACACACACACACACACACCGTGGAGTACTACTCAGCCATTAAAAGGAATGAAATAATATCCTTTGCAGCAACTTGGCTGGAACTGGAGACCATTATCCTAAGTGAAGTATCTCAGGAATGGAAAACCAAACACCACATGTTGTCACTAGTAAGTGGGAGCTAATAGATGGGTACACATGGGCACAAAGTGACATAAAGGACATAAGAAACCAAAAAGTCGGGAGGGTTGGAGGGTGAGTGTAGGATAAAAACTTACCTACTGGGTAAAATGAACTCTATTCTGGTGATGGGCACATCAAAAGCCCTGACTTAAGCATCATACAAGATATCCACGTAACAAAAACACTTGAACCCCCTTAATTAATATTTTGGGGAAAACACTCAGAGCTTTCTATCCAAGGGAGATCAAAAGTTAGAATCCTCTCTATCTCAAACTGCAAGGATTGGCCTCATGAGGACCAAAATCTCAGACTACAAGGAATGATAGACATACATGTTGCAAAGTAAAAAGCATCTGTCCAGCCCACTAAAATCCCTGTATAATAATCCAATGCTAACCACCTTGGAAAATAGTTCTCAACCATGACTACAGATTTCACATTACTGTCTTCACAGTAATTAAGAAAATGTTGGGTGAGTATGGAGAAAATATACTATTAATATTATCTGGTATTTATTAGGGATTGAAACACAGAGGAGAGAGTTTCTAAGAATTGATTTGATTGCTTATGGTTAGAAAATGAGTCATTTGTATCACTAGCCACCATTTTTTCTTAGACTAGAGATGAGAATTGCTTGTCTCATGTTCCAACAGAGATACTGAGGCAGAATGAATCTAGGTGCTATGGCAAGGAAACAGACATCTAGGTGGCACTGTACTGTATATTCATGGTAAGTTTGTTACATAAGGTCCAGGAATAAGTCCTCAAACAAATATTGTGTGGCTATTATGTGCTGGGCACTATGTCAATTGCCTTTAATATATAATCTCATTCAATCCCTGTAGCATCTCTTAGAGGTAGCAACTATTATTACCATCACCAGTTTACAAATGAAGGAACCATTAACTTCTATATTGTTAGAAACTCTAATGGAAATAAAGATTCCATTTTTAACAGAACTAAGCAAAAATGCATAAGATTTCTATGAAGACCATTTTAAACTTTAAAGTACCACTAAGAGGCATAGAAGAAAACTTGCACAAATAGAAAGATATGCTGTTCCTAAATATGCAAACTCAATATTGTAAAGTGACAGTTCACATATAAGTCTAAAATTTAGTCTATCGATTTGTGATCCATATGAAAATACAAAAATAATTTTTTGGATTTAGAAATGCTGGAAAATAAACATACAAGAATAGCAAGAAAACTACTAAAAATGTATTATAAAGTAATTACAACAACCTGGGACTGGCTAATAAGAAAGCAAACTGGTCAATGGAACACAACAGAGTGTCTAGAAAGAGTACCTATACATATAGGAGTTTTGTGTTATATAGATGGTATTTAAAATATAACTCCTTACCCAAAAATACACTCCAGATTGTAAAAGACTTAAATATAATAAATAAAATCATAAAATGTTAAATGAAAATATGACAGAATATTTAAAAAAATAACCTAATATTGAGGAAGGCCTTTCTAAGCAACACAAAAAAACTAGCAGGCATGTAGGAAAATTGATAAATTTGAATACAGAAAAATTTTAATTTCTGACCACAAAAGTATTCTAAACATCAAAGAAAAATGAAACAATATTTACAACATAGGACAAAGACCTAATTCCATTTATAAAGAGTTATGGCTGGGCGTGGTGTGTCAGGCCTGTAATCCTAGCACTCTGGGAGGCCGAGGCGGGAGGATCACTTGAGGTCATTGAGTTCAAGATCAGCCTGAGCAAGAATGAGACCCCATCTGTACTAAAAATAGAAAACATTAGCCAGGTGTGATGGTATTCTCCTGTAGTCCTAGCTACTTGGGAGGCTGAGGCAAGAGAATTTCTTGAGCCCAGGAGTTTGAGGTTGCAGTCAGCTATGACGACACAATGGCACTCTAGCCTAGGCAACAGAGTGTGACTCTGTCTCAAAAAAAAAAATAGTTCTTATAAGTTTGTGTAAAAAAAAAATACTAACAACCCAATTAAAAATGGGCAAACAACACGGACATGCAGGTCAGAGAAAAAATTTAAATATGGCTTTAAATATATGAATTCTTAAGTTTACTCATAATTAAATGCATTTTAAAAACTATTTTTAAAGCGGTTTTAGGTTTACAGCAAAATTCAGGGGAAGATACAGAGAGTTCCCACATACCATGTCTTCACACATGTGTGGCTTATCCCAGTATCAACATCCCCCACCAGAATGGTACATTTGTTATAATTGATAAACTTGCATTGACATATCATCATCACTTAAAGCGTATGTATAATTTATATTAGGGTTTAGTCTTGATGTACAGTGGATGGGTTTCGCGAGATGTATAATGACATGTACCCACTATTTTTAATGAGAAGATTTTTTTTTTTTGAGACAGAGTCTTGCTCTGTTGCAGGGGCTAGAGTGCCATGGCGTCAGTCTAGTTCACAGCAACCTCAAACTCTTGGGCTCAAGCGATCATCCTGCCTCAGCCTCCCAAGTAGCTGGGACTACAGGCATGCACCACCATGCCCAGCTAATTTTTTCTATATATTTTTAGTTG
>CAUYRT010011461.1:0-148669 GCA_963574885.1 Lepilemur ruficaudatus
GGTCACGTGTGAACTGGTTGTTTAAAAGTGCCTGGTGCCACCTCCTCTCTTGCTCCTTCTCTTGCCATGTGACACACCTGCTCCCCCTTCACCTTCCACCTTGATTGGAAGCTCCCTGAAGCCCTCACCAGAAGCAGATGGTGCAGCACTTCTTACACACTATGCAGAACTATGAACAAAATAAACCTCTTCTCTTTATAAATTACTCAGCCTCAGGTATTCTTTTACAGCAAGCAAACAGACTAAGACAAGGTCCTTCTTTCCCCAGGGAAATTATCCCAGTATTTTTCTTTAAAGACCCATCATTATTAATAGCCTACCTACCCTGTTTGCAATTCATGGTCCTCTCAATAAATATTAAGGTTTGTTTTTTCACTCTTACTATTAATACAAGAAATATTGACCATTTTTGCTTTTCTGTTTGTGCCTGTGCTTTTTCCTCACTTTGTGCCACGTTTCCCATAGACTGATTAAAATCCTACTCATCCTTCAAGGCCTGATTTACCCACCATCCCCTCCATGAACCCTCCCGGGTCACCCTAGTCAAAGATGAAATCCTCCTCTTCTTAACTTGAATAGAATACATTCTCTACTACTTCTCTGGCATTTATCATCTTAATGCCACGGCTGTCGGTAAACCTGCTATCAAGATCAGCTTGCTAACGGCCGGAATTATCTAGACATCTTTGTATATTGCATAACATCTATGGTTCTTACAGTTCTGTGACCCTACTGGAACTTCCATTGCCTCTCCCACCTCTTCACACCCCTCCCTCATCCCAGTCTAACTTCTGTGGCTTTTGTTCTGTGCTCAATCTGTACAATCACTTGGCTGTACAGGCTACCAATTCCCTTCCCCTTTCCCCCTTTGGTTGAATGCTGCTTGTGAAACTCTACTCCTGGTCAAATTCTATTCCTCTGCCTACACATGGTCAAGTCCAGCCCTCTGTCTGTGCACGAGTTCTGAATGTGACTGGAGAGTACCTTGAGCAATGTACCTTGATCACTTGTATGAGGGCAGGTTGTGGACGTTTTTCATAATTGGGAAAAGACGTTGAATTATTTGATATTTTCTTCACTGAATGTCTTTGAATATTTCTCCTTCCCATTCCCTTTGACTCTTATTCTTAGATGATCCATAACAATGGATTTCTGGGTGGTAGAAACCCTCTAGAAAGAGAGAAAAGTAGGGGCCATGCTGGGGACCTTCTAAGCAGAGCAGGAGACTTGAATGACAAAGTGGCACCTATACTCTTCTCTTGTCCGTAGATGCTCTCCTCACTGCCTACTCTACTCTTCTGGGAGCTCCTCCAAGAGATCAGCCTGATCCTACATCCTTTCAACTGCATGCCTTGCACTGATTCACCAGCTATCTTCGGGTTCCTTTGGCTGTGATCCATCTTCTTTTGCATCTTCAGAATCAACCTTTTTTCCTCCATTTAAATGCTCTGCTATTGTTCTAACTGACACAGTTTCTCCCCAAAGTGGATTCGTTTTCCTGATTTAAATGAAGGCCTTTGGAAGGTAGAAATCCATCTGGATACTCGCTTCAGACAGAATGTTAGAATCAAGTCCTTGTAAGAATCAAGACTTTCGCGTCTTAAAATTCCCTCCAACAATTGGCCCCATTTCTCATTTTTCTTCATGCTCTGGTGCCAGATCCTTAGGCAATAAATCCATCGGAGAGGAGTATAAATCCTGTGCATCTGTGAATTCAAGCCACATTTAATTCAGCAGAACTTCAACTAAGAAGTGTTCCATATCATCTGGGTGTCCTCATCAGGGACCTCAGCGTTCCATTCTACTGCCAAATTACCACAGTCCTGGTTTCACTTAGCTGCGTGCCAGAACCAAAGGTCTGGGCTGTCGTATGTAGTCCAGAGAGCTTTACCTTTGTTGGATGTGACTTGTTTACTGCTATGCTTAATAGGAGTGATATTAAAGCTGAACTATAGTTTGTAAATTTCTCTTCATGTGAACAAGTTCATTTCGTATCTGCTCCATGCTTACAGTCATAAGTCAGGAGACACTTCCAAGGTTGGCAGAAATCTTTCCTGGCACAGAAGTACTACTAATTTCATTCCCTTGACTTGGTGAAGACTTTGATAATAATCATGGCTTCACTTTCTTTTTCCTTAAAAGAGCATTACAAAATGCCTGTGGAACATAAGGGTATCTGGCAGAAAAACAAATTCACAGGGATCCTAGACAAAAGCTGCAGAAAACAGTGTTGGATTAAGTTGCTACAAAGAGGAGAGAGGAAATTCTGCAAAGGTCCCTGTCCCTTGCACCTGTACTCCAGCTCAGAATGGAACTGAAGAGCACAAGAGGACAGCACAAGCATGGAACACTCTGTGTGCGTGTGTGTGTGTGTGTGTGTGTGTGCATGCACTTGTTGTCTCTGGGGCAGAGGGAGGGAGGATAAAGGGAGGAAGTACACTGAGCCTGGTGCTGTAATCCCAAACATGAAGAAAGCAGTGAGATAATTTAGAAAATTAATGTCCTTGCGGATATCCACAGACTCACTTTAAAGAGTTCATCAAATGTGTTTCGTTGGTTTGTTGATTTGTTCAAATGAAAAATATAGGGCTTCTCACATGTGGCACTTTTCATACCATCTTTAAATGTTGGCAAGTGCCAAAGTGACAGCTGCTTTATACACAATCTCATTAAACCCTCCAAGATTGTCTTTGATACCCTTTTGTCTTTCAGTCTTCAGTCTTTCTTTCTTTCTTTTGTTTTTTTTTTTTTTTTGATACAGGGACTTGCTCTGTCACCCTGGGTAGAGTGCAGTGGCGTTATCATAGCTCACTGCAACCTCAACCTCGTGAGCTCAAGCAATTACTCCTGCCTCAGCCTCCTGAGTAGCTGGGACTACAGGCACGTGCCACCACGCCTGGCTAGTTTTTTGTATTTTTGGTAGAGACGGGGTCTCGCTCTTGCTCAGGGTGGTCTTGAACTCCTGGCCTCCAGCAATCCTCCCGCCTCTGCCTCCCAGAGTGCTAGGATTACAGGCGTCACCCTTCTCTGTGTCTTAAAACCCTCTTCTACAGAATTGTGGCAAGGGCATTTATAGGCTATTAATTGCATTCTGCATTTTTGTGTATCTGCATATTCTTTTATATGTGAATAAAGTCAACAGATGTTGGTTTCTGTTTCTTTTTCCTCAATTTTTAAAAATCTATTCCCTTCCCTCTCTTCCAGTCTCAGATAACGTAACACTTGTTCGACACCTGTTTCCCAGGTAACTCAGAACCGAACTACATGTGTATGTAGTAGGAATACTGTTCACACTCACACTGGATGAACGGTCATACCCAGAGGGAATAGCAGGAAAGCTCTTCTATCCATTTTCTTGCCTCATAGCAATTTTAATTAAAGGACAAAAAGGGAAAGAATGAGGTAAACCTTGATGTAATTGCCCTCACGCTTTTGCTTAATTAAATTTAAATGGTTACTATGATCCCTATATTACCCTATTTATAAATTCCATATTTTTTTGTAGCCACCTCGAGAATATTTCCTGTTCCCAATACTGAATTTCTGAATTTTTCATAAAAAAGTGGGTGGCTTTGCTGTTTAATAGGATCAGAAGCTCTACAGTTAATGGGATTGCAATTACTGCACTGCCACGAGCTTGCACTGAATACTGCTTTGCTCCTGTTCTCTGGGTCTTGTTTCTCCTGGAGGAAATGTTATACCATTAAATCATGAAACATTCACAAGTTCATGTGCAGCCTAAGTGGGCCTATGGGACAGTCTCCTTCAAGTTCACCCAGAGCATCTATAAACACACGTTCCTACCTTACTTGGGCCTAACTCTAATGCAAATCACCATCATCTATTCTATATGTAAAATACAGCTGGCCCGTTGTTTCCAGGTGTTTTGATGACTGAACCTGCTCAACAGTTGATCTGATCAGTATAGAAATAATTGAAAAAGAGTTGACAACAGGCCGGGCATGGTGGCTCATGTAATACTAGCACTTTGAGAGGCTGAGGTGGGAGGATCGCTTGAGGCCAGGAGTTTGAGACCAGCCTGGGCAACATAGTGAGACCTCATCTCTACAAAAAAACTGAAGAATTAGCTGGATGTGGTGGTGTAATCCTGTAGTCCCACCTACTTGGGAGGCTGAGGCAAGAGGATCGCTTGAGCCCAGGAGTTTGAGGTTGCAGTGAGCTATGATGATGCCACTCCAGCCTGGACAACAGAGCAAGACCTTGTCTCAAAAAGAAAAAAAATTGACAACACATCCAATGAAGTCAGTAGGGCTCTCTGTGTGTATGTATGTGTGTGTGTAATTTTCTATATCAATAAACAGATGAATTACAGATGCTCCCTTTCATTTTCCTTCCCCCATTTCAGTAGATTAAAATATAGGTTGAAAAGATCTTTGAGTGCAGAGATTTTTCTACTGACAGTGAGTATCCACAGAAATGAGAAATTCTAGAATGACACGCAGTTCTAATTAATGATTACATATCTAACACGTTCCCAAGTGAGCTTTCTAAGCACTGACTAATTATATTATATCATAATTTCCAAGAGATCCTTTAAATGCTGTTCTTCACAAATAAAATGAGTTCTTGGGGGCAAAAAGACGGAAGCCCCTAGCAATTCAGCATCATAAATGGTGAATAGAGTTTGCCAAATAACTAACTGAGGCACTTTTATATTTGTCCAGATAACTATCTGTGCATCTGTTTTTTTAGTCTTTTATTGTGAAGCAATTATAGATTCATAGATATATTAATGGATTATTCACAGATTATAGATTCATAGGAAGTCGTAAAATATAGTACATGGCGTCTGGTGAACTCCTCCCTTAAATAGTGACATCTTATGCGACTGTAGCACAGTAGCAAAACTGGGAAACTTACACTGGTACAATATAGTTAACTGGATTACAGACTTTCTTCTGTTTTATCAGTTTTTACACATACCTGTATGAGTGTGTGTGCAGTTCTATGCAATTTGATCCCATGTATAGATTTGTGTGACAGCCACCACAACCAAGATACGGAACTGTGCGTCACTGATGAATTTCTTCATGCTGCCCTTTTCTGGTTAAATCCACACACATTGTCCCCTGGACACCACTCCCTGCTCTCCGTCTCTATAGTTTTTTCATTTCAAGAATCTTATATAAATGGAATTACACAGTATGTAACCTTTTGAGACTGGCTTTTTTCACTAAGCATAACACCCTGAGATCCACTCAAGAGGTTGCAAGTAGCAATACTTTCTTCCTTTAAGTTTCTGAGCAGTATTCTACATCTGTGTTTAAAATGTATTTTTTAAAATAAATCATTTGTTAGTATTTAATGCACCTCTCCCCATGTGGCTTCAAGCCATGAGGATCCCCTTTCCCCTTCCCCCTGCAACACCCTTAATTTTCCCCTTAGCTCTTCTGCTGTAGAATTTGGCCTTCACGGTGACCGACTGCTTTGGGAGCTTTCTCTTGCCCGGAACTTTGTCACGGTCCGATCGCACCTCATCAGGGATGGCAGCAGCTCCAGTCTTGTTTTTGGCAACATTCACCCATGTGTGCTCACTGACCAACGCCCACAATTTATCAAGGTGGATAGTTGGGCAGGAGCTCTGGTTCCTCTTTAAGCGGTAATGCCTCATACCAACTTTCCCAAAGTAAGCCAGGCGATATACGCTGAAGCTGACTTTGTGGTGATGCGTGCCAATGCCACCAGCATTATCTGGCCTCCTGGCTCTTCCGGTGCTTTTGAAGTGGCTGAGGCCACGGCTCACGTGGCTCCAAAGCTGCCGGGTCTTCCTAAGTCTGGATGGCATGTTGGTGGCCCAGATAAAAGAGAGCCAACATCTGCTTTTGCCACATTCCAAAAATGGGATTTGAGAGGGCTCCCCCAAATAGACACAGTGCAGCATAATAAAAATGGGTAAGTGAGAACATCACAGTCAAGTGTAAAACAAATTAACAGGAAGGCAGGACTGAGATGAGCACACAAAATACATACGCTTTACATAAAGCATTGCTAGAAATTTTGGCTTTCAGCTTCCTGGCAGTAACTACAAAGAGAGGAAAATGGCCAGTCGTGCAGCTCATACAGCCAGAGTGAAGAAGTAGACAAGCAAGGTGCTCAGGGGCAGCTCAGCTGTTTCCATCAGAGCTGGAGACAAGATTCCTCACCAAGGGGTCCATAAGGAGACAGTGACCAGTTCATACCTCCTCCAGAAACAGTAGGCATTCATGGCACAAGGAGTTTCCTTGCATAATTCAAGTTTCTGGTCAACCAACTTCCTCATCCTGCTACCTTAGGACAACAAGGATGTAGACATTCTGTGCTATTTGCAGAGAAAGTCACTCACGTGATGGGTGTGGAATAACAGGCGGGCAGAGGGACAGTGGTATGGGGCATGAAGAGCCATCAAGCTTCCCTTCCCAGCCCAGTGCAGGAGTCCCAAGTGGCGGTCTGCAGGCCCCGCTAGAACATGGATGTATTTTGCAGGCCCAGAGAGATGGATTTTGTTGCCTACTTTTAAACGTTGGGAGATTTCACATAATAATTTGGATTTCCAGTTTCACATCGGGGTGAAAAACAAGACTGTGCATTCCTGCCATCCCCTCCCATCCCCACACACACTCCCTTAAATGGAGCTCCCAGTGTCCTGGAGTTTAGTGGCTGTTGACTCCTTCAGAGAAGACACAAGCTTTGCATTTCCCCAAGGTCAAACCCCAGCCTGTTTCTTTCATTGAATTTATGGGCCTGGCCTCAGAGTTTGCAAGTAGACAGTGTTGGGGTGGAGGGTGGGGGTCCTACATGGGTTTCTGGGGCCATTTATGGGTACTGCGTGCTGTGGAGCCTTGAGTGGGTTGGCAGACTGTGGTCATTGCTCTGCCTTCCTGTAGGTAACCCAAGGGGTCTGGTTGACAACAGGGCTGAGAGTCTCATAGGACAATCAACAGAGATCAGCAAACTGAACTTGTGCTGTATCAGTATTTTATAACAATGTTTATTTTCTGGTTTTAAGCAGATTCAATCCTCCCCTTCCTTAATAAAAAGTATCACCCACTTATTCACTTGTTATTCATCGTGTACCACCATACACTGTGTATGTGTTGTAAACGACTCATTTAATCATCATTAAAGAACTTACAAGAATATTAGTATTATTCCCATTTTGTGGATGAGGAAACCGAGGCTCAGAGAGGTAAAGGAACTTTGCCAAACTCCCATAATAGAAAGTAGTGTTGATGCCAAGACACAAACCTTTGTCTGCCTGGCTCCAATGCTTGTGGTCTTCTCTTGTTGCTGTCACGTTGTTTTTCCCGTTATCACTTATTGCTGGTTTTTCTCCCCTCTTCACAAGAGCGACTGGGAGAAGTGGTATGGCTCCTTTCTTCTCCCTCAAGAAAAGAGAAAACCAGGGAATCACAGTAGGAAGTATACAGCATCAGGAGTCAGGAAACCTGAGTCCTAGCTCCTGCTCTAGGGCTAAGTGTGGCTACAGATGTGTCCTTTAACCTCTGGCTTTTTAATCTTCTTGCCTGCCCAAGTAGATACTAATCTCTCCAGTCTCCATCCCACTGAGACCTAGCATGGATCAGCTGAGATAAGAGACGTGAAAGGACTTCGAAAAGTTGTGATTTCCTTATATATGCTAAGTATTAATATTCATTATTATTAGTTGTTGTGGAAACAACATTTATATGAATAAATAAATACACATATTCATAAATATTCATTGGTATGAATAAATAAACAACATGATTTATATGAATAAATTGAAACTCAACTTAGTCATAGGAACTGTATTAGTTCTTCTAAAAATAGGAGTGGATGGATGGATGGATGGATGCATGGTTGGTCTGAGTTGCTCAGCACTCCATCAAAATTGGCTCTGGCTTCTCCCGGGCTGAGACGGGATTGGACTGTAAAAGAGAGCTAAGGACTTATGGAGGGAACTTCTTTTTGTTTCACTTTCTTCTTTCCAAAATGCATTTCCTAAATAAAAGTGTCTTTGTAAAAGTTATTGGCAATGTTCATGTCTGGATGGTTCTGTGAAGTTGGTAAGCTCTAGGTGACAAAAATGACTACCATCCAAATCTTCCTCGAAATCATTAAAGTGAAAGAAAGCACTCTTTTACCTTGGGTTGATAGAATGCATTTCCACATGTCGACTTTTCTTCCCCAAGTCCATATCACAAATATCATGTGCTTAATATTTCCAAGTGTGCCTCTGTCCTTTTAAGTGATTCCCCACATTTTCACTTCACAAGAGACCCCTTAAAATATTATAGTGGTGACAATGACCTCACTCAAATAGATGCAGAGCCAGCCTTTTCCATTTCTAATGCATTTTTCTGGAGTTTAAACGAGACTAAAAAATATTGCTTATTTGATCTCCTCCCAGGTGTCACTTGTAATCCTTTGCTAATTTAAAAAATTTCCATGTTGAAGTTTGATCCAACTTATGCTTAAAATGTCATTTTCGGGTTTTCTTTTGTGTTATTCTAGACATGAAATATGGAAGCTTATGATCTTTAATATAAATTGGTTATTTACTTCAAAGATCAAAAGATGACATCTGTTCTTTCATTTTAAAGTAGATAATAATGCCTTTATGGAAAGAAGTATCTCCTAGAGCTTCTATTTCAATCTAGTCTGGGGGAAATTTGGTTAATTAATAAGAAATAAATATATTATGGAAAATGGACAGAACTAATGAAAAATAAGATATGTTGTCTACCTAAGACTTCTGATCCATAAAACATAGCACTTATTTATTTTACCATATAATTCCAGGGTCATCACTTTGATATTTAAACCAAAGATCTCCATCATTTACCTTAAAGTGTATGATAATGGATATAAAAATTTCAAGTAAATTATAGAGTTTTTTTTAGTTATTATATTCAAGGAAGGATATTTAAACTCTTAGTCATCCTTCTTCCCAAGGCATAGAGCTTTTTGGTAAAACTCAGATGAATTGATGTAAATGTACATTTCACATGACCCAGCTCTCAAACCACTCCACTGAAGAGTTCTGATATCTGTGCATTACTCAGGGGAAAAAAGAATTTATTTGGTCTTTTATCTTTTCAGAGCATTTGGTTTTCATAGGCAACAGCTCAAATCAAACTTTAAGCAGAAGTTTTAATTTTGAGACTTGTGTATTTTTTCCTGTCACTCTACAGCTTTTGCTACTTTCATGTCAAAAATTTCCTCTATGACATTAAATATCTATCTACAAACTGGATTTACACATATAAAGCTACACAGAAGTATTCACATGTATCAACAAGCGACACCCTGAATCCCAATTGTGATTGATTCAGAGCGTTTGTTTTTGTAGACTAAGGTTTCTGCCTGTCCGCCGGCCCGGCTGTGCCATGGGTCTCTGCTATGCCTCAGATGCGTGTAAACAGGACCTTCATGACTGCGTTTCATGTGCTTAGCTTCAAGTAAACTGTTGATCTCGTCATGGTCTCTCTTGCCTTTCCCCTACATCTCTATGAACAGACTGAAACTCCTCTTTGAAAATGTTAACCACATGTGCACACCCAAGTGATTTTCTGTGGCATGAGCCCAGCCAGAGTCAGCAGATGTGAGGGCTGGAAAAATATCTGTTAAATCCCGTCTTCCCCGGGGGTCCCATGAGGAGCTTCCCAGAGCAGGTGAGACTGGGCGAAGCCCACGGGGGCGCCTCGAGCCTGGGATCCAGCACCCACTTCCCCGTGTCCTCCACATGAGGCCAGCTCCATATTTAGGGACCTATGTGGATTTGCAAATAGCATTTCTATTCAAAATAGCTCCGCTTTTGAAAAAAAGGTAAAACATCAATACTGTAAATAAATGAACAAAACACCCAACTGATATTCACTAACTTTCTTCATTTTACAGATGTTTAAATTGAAACTGGAGACAGGTCCGGTTCTACTCCTGATCTAGCCTTCTCTCTGTGACGGCCTGAAGCTGAAACACATCAGGCCGCGGGGCAGCTCTGGGCAGCTCACGGCAGCTGGCCCTTCCTTCTTAGCTCAGCATCCCCGGGCCAGGTGGCCAGGGCTCAACGCCAAACCCATGGGATGTGTCCGTTTTCTCCCCGGGCCGAGCCACAGAAGTCCCTGCCAGGAACTTTTCTGCAGGTGAGTAGACTTCCCTCTCAGAAATGCCCATCATCACGGTCCTTTCTGAGACAGAAAGTCTCAGTCCATTATAAGCGTTTCTGTTAATTGGATGGGAGTGTGACATGCGGAGGAAGCTCACGAGATCCGCGGAGGCCTGAGGACTCCTTTTCAGAAGTCTGGCATTTATGGGCACTACTTCTTGGTGTTCTTCTTCCTCTAGCCTCGCTGTTTATTTCTCTTTCTAAATGCATTCCCTGGGTCGTTAATATTTGGTTTCTACCTAAAATCTTCCAAGCTGCACTCCCCTTTCCTGCTTAGAGGCTCCTTGTAAAGGACTCAAAGTGTGGAATTTGTCAGCTAGGGTGACAAAAGTTGCAGATTTCTGGGGCCCTGATATGCAAAAGTAGGGCTCTCCCTGGCAGGTGCTTCCAGCTGCCACACACACACACACACACACACACACACACACACACGTATACATCTTCCTGCATGAAGCCACCAAGAAGTCTATGTGCTTTCTTTAATACCACAAGTTATTCAGAAAACACTCAGAACACTTTCTATAGTAACACTGCTTTTATTTCAAAATATTAAGGGAGTACCAGTGTTTTTGTTACCTAGAAACCTTGTATAATGCTTAAGTCATGGCTTTTGGTGTGCTGGTCACCGGAACAGTGTTCATTGTACCCAACAGGTAAGTTTTTATCTCCCATCCCCACCCCCGCTTCTTCCCGTCTTGGTTTCTCATGTCCTTTATATCGCTTTGAGTAACACTGTTTTTAAGAATGAATTTCTGGGGTCAGGATCATTAACATGAAACCATCATTAAGCTCTTTGAAATTCCACTGGTCTTTAAACATTTAAGACTCTTGCAGTAATATAAATTCTTGCAAAATTTTAAATAAACTAAAAATTCACAACAATTGAATTCCTCCTAAAGCCCCTTTGAAATCCTTATTGACTGCTGAGATATGGGTGTGACGGATGATTATGGGCACAATGGCTCCACGTGGACAGGACACAGCAAAACTCCTCCCTGTTCCACAGCCTTTGGCACAAGAAGTTCTCAGTGGCCTTCTCCCTAATGCCATGATGTCTAAATGCCAGTCTGTGGACCAGGGACACTTACTGACGTAGTCTTCAGTGTTCAGTAGTGAGACAAGAAGGACTTGGAAAACAGAGTAAGTTGTCCCCTATAGCTAGGTATATGCAATGGAACTGTCCTGTATTTTGAGATTTTTATCCTTGCTATTCTTGTCTTACTTTTTTGGAATTAAAATATTCATTTCTTATAGAAAGTGAGGGTAATCGTGGATGGTAGAAATGTAGAAATGTTTAGATAGCCTTTCTTTATAAAATTAAAAGATAGGAACTCCATATTGGTTTTAAAATCAATTATAACTCTCCATGAAATTTAAAGTCTGGGAAACGCTGCCGTAAGCCTGGGCCAATTTCCGAGGCCTGGTGAAAAACAGCTTCAGGAGCGAATGCCTACAACCACTGAAATTCTTTAGAGAATTTAGTTTTTTGTTTTTGGATTTCTTTTTAAAGAACTTCTTTTCCAGAAAGTGTAGACAATGAGGGTGTTCCACCCTAGTTTCTTCTTTTTCCCCAACATCCGTGGAAGTACAGATGGTCTATATGGAAGGTCCTCTTGAAATATGAAAAAGAAAATGGGTAAAGTTATTAACTAAAAAAGAAGTGCTGGCCCTAAATATCCTGAGAACACTGCTTCTTTGGTTGATCTGTTCTTGTGGCTGCTGGCTCAAAAGATCATGAAGTATGACACTGTGTCACAAACATAGTCCCCCGAGTGTTTACTTTCCCCTGACAAATACTATAAATTTTCTTCTTGTAGTGAACATTGTTTATGCAGCTGTGATTTCTTAAATGAATGCTGACTTTCTGCCCTAATGTTTCTTTGTTGCAAAGACACTTAAGGAGAGCTTTCTCCTGGCCTTTGAGGAGGACTTTTCAAGTAAGACTGCCTAATTAGGAACAATCACTGCGCATTAGATCCACCAAAAAGGAAAAACGTTTTTTGGCCTGGTTAAGTATTTCCCTCTTGGGTTACAGGCTTCACATAAAGTGGCTTCTCCTTTGGCCTGAATGGCCTTTCCTGGGGAGACTGGAGGTAAGATTGCATGTTGGCTGGCCCAACAGAGATCTAGAACAAACTCTCAGGAAATCTCAGACCCTTAGGCCATTGAATTCTCACTCCTCTGAGACCAGCTGAGGTTATTTTCTTACTTCATTTAACTAGCCAGATGATAGGTTGACTGATGGGGTCATTATGTGTAGCATAAAGTAATTTTAGAATGAAAATTATGCAATAAGTTAGACCACAGCTCAATTTTTATCACCCTAAATGCATACAGTGTCCCTAATGTGATTGCCTTTGGGCTAAGATTGAAAGAAATGTTCTGTCCCAAGGTGGCTATATTTTCTGGAATAGATTGAGTGAAACCTCTCTGTTTTTGACCTAAATGCATGGAAATGAATGTTTTAGGTTTTACTTTCTAAATCTCTGGTAAAAGGTAAAAACTCCAGTGATTAATATCTCCTATGGGGCTGGTGGTCGGTGAGAAAAGTCACCACACTTTATCTGACTGTCCATCAAATTACTTTTACCATTTTTAGGCTTGGGTCAGTTAAATAGGTGGGCAAGCTACTTGACATGCAGAATTGACTGAGACACTGGGAATTGACCTCATTAAAGAAAATACTCTCAACACAACAATTTTGCTTAAGTACCTTCTAATCTAAAAATGCACCCCAGGACATCATAGTAGTTTCTCTTTGCAGTGTTTTCATTTCCCTTTTTATTCCAATTGACCTTTCTATTTTTTTTTTTTTTGTCTTTTGAAATGAAGAAATTTTAAACTCATGATTTTATAGAAAAATAACTTATGCTGTACCCAATTGCTAGAGCTTAGCTCTTGACTCCTAAGCCTGATTTCTAAATCAGTCATCCTTCTCACCCTTACCACCCCAAGTTGGCTCTTCTTCCTGCAGTCCTTACCTTATTTCTTGGCACCCCTACTTACTCAACAGGAGAAGAAAAGAGAAAACCAGTAGTTAGAGGGTCTCCCTTCCATCTATCCATTCATTTATTCACTCGACCCACGTCTGAGGCACCCAGATACTGCTCTAGGTCTGGAGACAAGCCGTGTACAAGACAGGTATGGAACTCTGTTCCCACAGGGATTATAGTCAAACACATTTCTTCCAGAAACACTCTCTACTTGCAGGGATCCCTAAATTCATATGAACATATATATTTAAATATGTATAATATATTTCGATATATTACATATGAGACAAAATGGATATTCTCACATGAATGCCAGTTTCTTTCAGCTGACTGAGATACCCATTAGATGGAAACGGATATTGAACTTGATACTGGTTCATAGTGTGATGGCCCCACAAGGGAAGATTAGATGCTTAGAAGCTGCTTCTTTTAGATTTGGGTGAGCAATGAGTATTCAAACGTCTCATTCCTGCCTAATGATTTCTGGCTTGGTGCTCATATAAGAACTGGGACTGTCAGGAAGGGTTCAGCCTAGGACTATGGAAAAATGCTTTTCTTTGCTTCTGATAAAGCCCCATTTGCTGTTTGAGCCTGTCTTCTTAATCTTCCGAGTTTCCAAAGTCTACAAAGTCTACAAAGCTAAACCACTCATAGTTTGATCCCTGGTGGCACAGATCTTTCCCCCATTCAATACAACACTTCTCCCGGGACATCAGCAGTAAACTGTTCACTGCCGTGACCCACCGTTCAGTCTTCATGCCTCTTAGCCTTTGCACATGCTGATCCCTTTTCTTAGAAGGTCCCTCTGCCAGGCATTATTTCCTCTAGAAGACCATCATTGATCTCCTCAGGCTGAGCTGAATAGTGTTTTTTTTCCTATTATAGCACTTGCCACCACCACCACCCAAATTGGAGAACATTAAGTTGCAGGGTGACTAAGCTATGTGATGCTGGGCTGGCCTTATGAGTATGAAGTGACATGGTTCCCTACTAAAACATACTTCCCTCTCTCTTCCCCTCACTTTAGCCTTTTGAATTTCCTGAAATGTCATGCAACAATTCCTATACTTTTTTTAAAGGTAAGGTCCTTTTTTTTTTTTTCTTTAAAGGACCTCAAGATTTCCCAATCAAAAGCTCAGTACCATTGAGAGGGACAATACATTACCTTTTTGTTTAGTTTTGTTTTAACTCAACACACAAAAAGTAAATTTGTGTCTGGGAAAAGGCTTTGTAGGTGGTGGTACCGGGAACTTGATGCTCAGGAGAAGCAGGAGGAGGGAGGGAAGATGTCAAATTCCATCTTTTTCTTTTCTTTTGTATTTGTTTGTTTTTGACAACCATCTTTAAAAGATTATAAATTTCATACATGAATTTTAAAAAAGAATAAAACAGGATTCTAAGAAGTAATAGAAAGCTCCTTAAAGCTTTTTACAATGTCATTTTATATCTCTGATATTTCTTCTCATATACTAAAGCTCATTAAATCTGGGTCTCACTCTTGTCACCCAGGCTGGAGTGCAGTGGGTGCAATCATACCTCACTATAACATCAAACTCGTGGATTCAAGTGATCCTCCTGCCTCAGCCTCCTGAGTATGGGTGTGCACTATCATGCCTGGCTAATTTTTTTATTTTTTGTAGAGATGGGGTCTCGCTATGTTGAACAGGCTGGTCTTGAACTTCTGGCATCACGTGATCCTCCCACCTTGGCCTCTCACAGTGCTGGAATTAGAGGTGCAAGCCACCACACTTGGCCAAAATTGACATGTTTTTAAAGACAGCAATCTAAGCTACACATTAATTTTAATATATACCTAAACACTATTTAGTACTTTACTAAAGTTTGCAGAAGCAGATTGTTCTTTAAATGTAGAAAAACAAAAGGCAAAGAAGCAGACATGAAATACCAAAGAGTATAATTATAACTGGAATTTCACTTTATTATTAACATTACATTTCTAAGTAAAAAATGTAATTAAACTTTGCACAGATATTTGAACATTATGGTTTTGGAAAATACACAAACATATTAAAGATCAAATAATTTTGGTTGCACTTTAAAATAAGTCCAATGTGTACCCAAACAAAACTTAGATAGCAGAAAAATTAGAGGAGGAAGTGGGAGTGTTTAAAAGCAGATTATTCCTGTTTATTTTTTTAATATTTGTAGCAAGTATTTATTTATAGTTACTGTGAAGTTTCAAGTACTAACTATTACTCTGAACTGTTTTAATAAGAGTCTAGATTTAGGGCAATGGAAAATATAAAACATTTTTTCTTATTAATGCATATTTTTTAAAAGTATGTTTATGTTCTCTATTGAGAGCTAAATCATACCTAAAAGAATTACAAAGGTCATAAAATCATTAAATTAAGGAGAAAAAATCTATATATATTTACGACAAAGATATTTAGTATGCTAGGATCTATCTCCAACGGTCAAAAACAACCAATCAAAGAAGCAAACAAAAACAACTTCTTGGGGCTGGGCATGGTGGCTCATGCCTGTAATCTTAGCAGTCTGGGAGACGGAGGCGGGAGGATAGCTGCAGCTCAGGGGTTCGACACCAGCCTGAGCACAGTGGACCCCATCTCTAGAGACAAGAAACAACAAAAACAAAAAAGACAAAACAAAAACAAAAAAATCCCCAACTTCTTGGAATACGTCTGAGGGCTTCCAATTTTAACAAGCACAGTCAAATGAGTATTTTTTCATTCATATCTCAGAAAAAACACTCAAAAAAACCCCAATAAAAACATCAATGCAAAACCTATTGTAAAACTAGAAAACAACAGATATTCTGAAAGAGGGAGGGGGGAGGGGGAGAGAGAGAGAGAGAGAAAGACAGAGAGACACTTAGGGACACAGGACATAGGAAGCTCCAGAGCTCCAGGGCACCTTCAGGTGCCCATGAATTTTGAGCTCTAAAGAAAGTTGTAAGAGCACAGTTCTAAGTGACTGAAATGTAAACCAAGCTTTTTACAACAGGGGGCAGCAAACTTTTTCTTAAACAACCAAATAGTAACTATTTTAGGCTTTGTGGGCCATCTAGTCTCTGCCATAACTACTCAACTGTCATTGTAGTGCTAAAACAACCAGTGGGCATGACTATGTTCCAATAAAACTTTATTTATAAAAAAGGCAGCTGGTATAGTTTGTGCATCCTTGGTCTATAGCAATATATGTGTAACAGTGAGTAAGCCCCTCCTGGACCTCAAGTTAGTAAGGTTTAAAGAAAAAGGAGAGAGGGTGAAGCTGAATGAGAAGTCATAGGAGAAAGACATTCTTGCTTGAAACAGCCTGTTGGTATGCTAGTGAGGAGCAAAGTGACTTTTGGGACATTTGTGAATGACTCAAAGTTTCTGATATCAATTGGCTGGAGAAAAATAAAGGTGAAAATAACCATCTTCTAAATTCAATGCCTTTCATAAATAAATTCCTGCTATTTGGAATATGACCTCTACTTCTCTCTCACAGAAGTATTTTAAAAATAGCCGATTCAAGAAAAGACTCCACTGTGAGCAATCAAAAAGGAATCAGTGTAGCATCTATACAAAGGTATTTTAAAAAGGGAAAAAAAGGAGGAAAGAAAGAAGAAAATCAAGTGGCAGTCAAGAATCATTCACTAGAAAAATGTCTCATGAGGCAAGTGAAAATTGTGATCAAAGGTATTCCTTGCATTTTAAAAAAATGAGTGACGTATGAAATTTCATTGGAAACGATCACAAAACAACACAAGTAAATTAAACATGTGCTGGCAATGACAAGCAGGGAAGATAAGGAAAAAAAGTCAGAGAAATGAAAGTTAAATAAATTAAAGGAGAGTGGGCACTGCTGAAAACACATCTACGAATGTAGAAGATGAGATTGGGAAAAAGTAAGTAAAAAGAATAAATAGACCAGATGTTTAAGAGGATTATATGATAGATACAGAATACATACAAAATAAATTAAGCATATGCATAACTGGTGTTCCTGAAGAACAAAACCAAAATGAGACAATGACTCTTAAGAATATTACATATAAATTATGAATATAAAGCATTATTAAACAAAATGCAGTGGCACATTAAAAGACTAACATGCAATCACCAAATGTGATTTATTCTAAAAATTCAAGGATGGTTTGATATTAGGAAATTTATTAATGTATTTTTATCACACTGATAGAAGAGTCATGTTCTTAGATGCTAAGAGACTTTTGATAAAATCCAACATCCATTCTTACTAAGAAAAAAAAGAACAAAAAGGCAAACTACCAATAAATGGCAATAGATACTTCCTTAATGTAATGAAATATATTTATCTCAGTGTAAATTCCAGCATCATATTTAATGAGGAACCTCAGAATTATTCATATTCAAATCAGGAATAAGATAAGAATGTGTGCTATTACCACTATTAATAAATATTGATCTAGAGATCCTAGGCAATGCAATTACACAGGAGAGAAATAAATTTTATACAAATTGGAAAAGAAAAAGACAACTCATAATTATTTGTAGATTATAAAACTTAATAATAGATTACAATAAAAATTGATCCAACTGAAAACCTATTACAAACAATAATGGAATTCTGTTAGGTTCTTGGTTATAAAGTTAATATATATAGCCATCATTCTTCACATATTAAAAGAAAATAAGGTAAATAGAAGAAAAGACTTCATTTTTTATAACAATATTACCAGAAAATATTTAGAAATAAATTTACCCGATGTAAATCTCTATATAAAGCAATCTTTACAACACTGCTTGTGGATACAAAAGAACACTTGAACAAATGTAAAAGTATATTATATTATTGGCAAGGGAAGCTCAGTATCACACAACTTTCAGTTTTCTGTAAATTAATGTAAACATTCAATACAGTTATTATAAGAATATTAATGGCATTTGGTGCTCTCTCTATATATATGATTCTAAAGTTCATATGGAAAAATAAGCAAGAATAATAAGGAAAATTCAAGAGAAAAAATGAGAAAAATACATGGTACTAGCTCTAGCAGATGTTAGAATATTTAGGATATGATAAGTTCTTTCCATTTCAAATTAATGGAAAGAAGTTAAAGTTAAAGAACCAATGTTCCTAGGTACTTAGGAATATATTTAACCAAGGAGATGAAAGATCTTTACAAAGAGAACTATGAATCACTGAGAAAGGAAATTGCAGATGATGTAAACAAATGGAAAAACTTATCATGCTTATGGATCAACATTGTTAAAATGTCCATCCTACTCAAAGTTATTTACAGATTCAATGCAATCCCCACCAAAATACCAATGTCATTTTTCATAGAGCAGAAAAAATAATTCTACCCTTCATTTGGAACCAGAAAAGAGGCCAAATAGCCAAAGCAACCAACCATAAGCAAAACGAACAAATCTGGAGGCATCACTTTACCAGACTTTAAGCTACACTACAAGGCTATAGCAACCAAAACAGCACAGTGCTGGCACAAAAATAGAGACTTAGATCAATGGAACAGAGAACCCAGATATAAAACTATCCACATATTGCCATCTGACCTTTGACAAAGTAGATAGCAATATACACTGGGGAAAAGAATCCATATTCAATAAATGGTGCTGGGAAAATTGGATAGCCACATGTAGATGATTGAAACAAGATCTATATCTCTCACCACTTATAAAAATTAGTTCAAGATGGGTAACAGACTTAAATGTAAGACACGAAACCATAAGAATTCTAGAAGAAAATGTTGGGAAAACTCTTCTAGGTATTGGCCTAGGCAAGGAATTTATGAAGAAGACCCCAAGGGTAATCACAGCAACAACAAACATAAATGAATGGGACTTGATTAAATCAAATAGCTTCTGCACAGCTAAGGAAACAACAGAGCAAATAGACAACCTACGGAATGGGAGAAAATATTCACATGCTACACATCTATGTGGTAAAGGCTAAAAACCAGAATCTACAAAGAACTCAAGCAAATTAACAAGATTAAAAATCAAACAACTCCATTAAAAAGTGTGTGAAAGATATGAACAGAAGCTTTTCAAAAGAAGATAGACCAATGGCCAGCAAACATATGAAAAATGCTCAACATCAGTAATCATCAGAGAATTGTAAATTGAAACCACAATGAGATATCGCCTTACCCCAGTGATTATGGCTTCTATCAAAAAGTCCCAAAACAGCAGATGTTGGCGCGGATGTAGAGAGAAAGGAACACTTATACACTGTTGGTGGGACTACAAACTAGTACAATCCCTATGGAAAACAGTGTGGAGTTTCTGCAAAGAGCTAAAAGCAGAGCTAC
Source organism: Lepilemur ruficaudatus (assembly GCA_963574885.1). Classification (NCBI taxonomy): domain Eukaryota; kingdom Metazoa; phylum Chordata; class Mammalia; order Primates; family Lepilemuridae; genus Lepilemur; species Lepilemur ruficaudatus. The sequence continues at coordinate 19,427 of CAUYRT010011461.1, forward strand.
AATTGGATCAAGCAGTCCCATTACTGGGTATTTATCCAAAGGAAAAGAGTCATTTTTTCAAAAAGACACTTGCACTAGAATGTTTATTGCAGCACAATTCACAATCATAAAGATGTGGAATCAACCAAAGTGCCCATCAATTCATGAGTGGATTAATAAAATGCGGTATATGTATACCATGGGGCTCAGCCATAAAAACAAAATGAATTAATACCTTTTGCAACAATCTGGATGGAACTGGAGACCATCCTCCTAAGTGAAGTATCGCAAGAATGGAAAAACAAACACCACATGTACTTGCTATTAAATTGGAACTAACCAATCAGCACTCACGTGCACAGACTGAAGTAAAATGCAACAGAAATCATGCAGGTGGGAGGGGGAAGAAGGGGATGGATGAAATCACCCCTAGTGGGTACAATGTACACTATCTGGGCGATGGACACACTTATAACTTTGACTCAAGCAGGACAAAAGCAATCCATGTAACCAAAACATTTGGACCCCTGTAGTATTCTGAAATAAAAAAAATGGGAAACAAATCAATGTTCTTTATTCTAGCCTAGTTATTCTGCTAGGTTGCCCTTTAGAAAAAAAAATAATCTTGGATTTTAATCTCACACCTTACATCAAAATAATTTCCTGATGAATCAAAGATTTCTATGGAACTAATAAAAATACTAAGATATCATGGGAAAGTTAAAAAAGTAGTGTAATGGGGAAAACCATTCTAAGTACATCACTAAACTCAGAAGCCATAAAAAAAGACTGATGAATTTGACAATAGGAAAATAAATTGGGCAACTTAATTGAGGGAATTGGGCAATAATCTATCAAAATCACCAATGCACACATCTTGTCATTGCAATGACAATTCCAGGAATTTTTCCTACAGATATACTTGCAAATGTGTGAAAAAAAGATTTATGTACTAATAATTTATTGAGGTGTTGTTTATAAATACAAGAACTTGGAAATGGCCTAAATGTTTTTACTAGAGCACAGGTTAAATAAATTATGGAACACCATATACCATGAAATGCTATGCAGTAAAAACCAGTACGGAAATATTTTATGTAATGATATGGAAGCTTGTATTGTTATATAGTAAAAAAGACAAGGCACAGGTTAGTATAAGCAATCTGGTACCAACTGTGCAAAAAATTATATGTGCATATATTATATACACAGGTGCAGATGTATCAAATAAGTCTGGAAGTATCCTCATGTAATTAATAACAGAGGGTGTCCACTGGGAGTGGCACTGGCTTTCTCCTAGGCAGGGATAGGAGGGAGAGTTACTTTTTACTGTATATCCTTTTGTACCTTTTAAGTTTAGTACCAAGAATATGTATTACTTATTCAACTTTAAATATTATAAAATATTTAAATATATTTTCAAGGGTATTGAAACAATAAGAATATCCATTGAGACTATTTTATTCAATTTTTGATATCTATTGCAAATGTGTTTTTTTTTTAACTTCTGCTTAAAATTTACCTCAACATAGCTGTGGACACAGGCAATGTCCTGTTCTAAATGCAGACACTAACACTAAGAACACAGGCTTGCTATCTGAGGGTTTCATTTGTGGCTCCAGTTTCCTCAACAGCCAGGAGCACCTGTTGAATGGTTTTGCTTAGCCCCTTCTGACCTAGTCTGTTTAGTGGGACCAGAGGGCAGGTATTTCCAGGTCATAACCTCCTCCACCAATTGCTCTCCTAACCTGATCGTACACTCCTGGGGTGGGGGTGGGGGCTTCAGTTGGGCTTCTATTGAAATCAACAAGTGCCCAAATTCCTGAGGGGCCACTCTGGTTGAAATGCATCGGGCCACTTCCAGGAAGTGTAAATGCACTTGTTTTTATTTTATTTTATTTTTTTTGAGGGTGAGAGGCCCCCTTGTTTGATTTGCCTTGCATCTCTCCAGAAACCCTGGCTGCTTCCATGTCCTGACTGCCCTCATGAGAAGACTCACAGCTCACCTTTGGGGGCACTGATTCAAGCAGGCCTTCCGTGTCCACCTCCAGACAACGAAGGCACGGGCAGCATGGCATCTGGCACAGGTTGAGTCAGTAGGTGAGATATTACACTAATTGAAAATAGCGTTAATGATGGCCAATTGGAGTTTGAGGCATTTAAAAAGTAACAATAAGTCAAATGGCAATCGAATAGTCATTAATAACTCCATGGGAACATACTGAGCTAGATTTCTTAGATTCTCATGAATTGAACCTTGAGCTTCCTAACTTGGTGTAAGCAAAATGGTGCCACATCCTATTGTGGTTTGTGGTGGACAAGGGGCGCCAAGGCACTGCAAGGTGTGTCGTCCCAGAGCTCAATGTTGGATCAGAGTTTTCCGAAGCCTGCATATATACTCCCTGGAAGGTGGGTTTATAATCCTTTAAAAGCTCAATCAACAGTGCAATGCTAGCAACTCCATGCAAGGTGCTGAGGGCTCTCTGCGCACCCTGTATAAATATAATGGCCAAGGTTTGGAGAGAAAGGGATTAGGTATTACTACACTAGCCAGTGGAGGTCAGTGTTGAGTCACCGATCTCTTGTTTTAACTGGGTGCATTAATTTACCATGGTAGACGGGTCCATGATCATAAAACAGAGACAGAAAAAGGACGCTCAAAGATCAAACTAAGGGGTTTATGACACATTTCGCAGTGTGAACAGCAGCTCCACGCTGCTGAAGAATGGTCACTTGGAGTAGTGATATCATTTGGAATCATGAAAGGGTGCTGCAGGTGGATGGAGAGGTGACCATGTAGACGTGCAGCTTCAGCCACCGAGAGCTGGCCTCGCCTTTCAGGCTGACTACTTTCCTAAGTCCCTCTCCGCTCAGAGGTTCTGCGGTCCCAAAGGAGCATGCTGGTCTCCTCCTTACTGTGGGAGTTTTTAAAAGCAGAGAGAGGCTCAAGTTGCTTCCAAAGAGGAAAAGAACCTTCCTGCAGACAATCTTTTTTAGGGTCGCAATCCCCATTTCTGTGAAGGTTAATAAACCCCTTTGAACATTCATTCCAAATTAAGAGTCAACCGCATTGCTGGCTTGCTAGTGGTCACTCTCAGGGTGGGCCTTCCTTGTTAAACTCTAGATACTGCACAAGGTGGGGAATTGAAAGCATGAGGGGAGAGCCTGAGACTGGGTGCTGCAGAACTAAGCACTACAACATCAGGAGAATATCAGGAGGCAGAAAACTCCAAGAGGCCACTGAAAGCCCTCTGCTTTCCTCGCCTTGCTTCTCTTTCCTCCTGAAGGGCCACAGATTTTCTCTCCATAATTTGAGGATTTGAGGGTATAAAGAACTAAGCAGAGCATTTGTCCAAATCAAATACCCAAGCTCTTAGGGGTTCATAGAGCACTAGTATTTTGGTCTTCAGTACTAATATGATTTGGCTAGAGGAGAGGATGGGCAGCAGTTTTTACGTGCAGGAAAGCCCTGCTTTATACGGTTTTAACATCCTTCATGGGGTTCTATTTTTAGATGTTTATGTTATTCACCAAAGGGCAGCTTAAAAGGAGTGACAGCAGCTCTCTCTGTTTGTTTAATGCCGGGGGTGTAGGTAGCAATTAGTAACTTAGAATTATACTTAACCAGGAGGGCTCTTTATTCCTTAGTGTGTGAGTCCTGTTCAAAGCTCTGAAAAACAAAGGATGCTTTTTGAAACTGAAAGGAAAGGGGTGCTTTCTTGGTTTCTGACTATGGTATTCTGTCTTACATTTTTGTCATTATTTTCGAAGATTCTAAATTTCTTTTTTACACTCAGTCAACTAGGCAGAGCATTGGCCATAGATATAACTCCTCTGATACAAGCCCCACGTCCTTTAACTACCAGATGCCGCCTCTGTCCTTCTTCATATCACAAGATCTATGTTCCTAGGCCTTTGCTCATGCTAGTTTCGATTTGTCACACTCCTTTCCTTGTGCTCCCCACAATCTGCCACCCCCAGGACAGGCATCTTCCCTGAATGGTGAAATTCTATTCATTCTTCAAACCTGGCTCAAATGTCACCACCTATATAAAGCTGTCAGTGCTCCTTGCCAATCTTATTTTCCCAGGTGAAAATTAATCATTCCTTTCTCCATACCTCCAGAGTTCTGTGGACAGTTTGATAGTGTACACACACATACATGTGGACATCAAATAGTTAGAAAGCAAAACTTCAGCAGTGCAGGAGATAGATCATCTAAAATTTCTGTTTTTGCCATTTGAGAGAATTAAAATAATGCAAGATAGGCAGTAATCACAAAGTAAAAGGCTCCAAAATAAGCAGAGGAAAGAAGAGAAGACTTTTCTAGATAGTATCTAAACAGAAACTTGTAATTGCTGCCTTCAAACAAGAGGGTTTTATGTAAAATAACAATGCCTTCTATAATAGCCAACACAGGAAAAGACATTTTGTAGAGTCCATTTTAAAGGCGACTGACCCACACCTCCTTAAGTTTCTGCATTTGCCCAGATCTGTGCAGTAGCAACTAGGAATGGAAATAGCTAGTGCTACAGAAACGCAGTAGTTAAAGAATCTGGAGTTTAGACTCTAAACTGCAATGTCTAAACTTTTTATAATTGCAGGGAGACAGAAATGTCTGTAGTTAATAAAATCACTCTGATACAAGATAGTAACTAATCTGACCAAGCTGCTGGGGTGGAAGGTGGGACTTGGACCAAAGTGGAACAGAGAACTGGATCAGCAAATAATCCAAACCAGTGAAACCAAATACAAGAATCCACACAGAAACAAGGCAGAGGTGTTTGCCACTGTCATTTCTGCTGAGGATTTTATCAATGCATTAGTGAAGAGGGATTTCAGTGAATCCAGACTATGGTGACCTCTGTATTAATTGGAGGTGGCTATATATATATAATATATGAGGCTGTCCAGAAAGTATTCAGCCATGTGATATAAAAAATATATTAACAATGGCTGGATACTTTCCTGGACAGCTCTTGCACAGGTGCACGTGTGTGTAGTGGGATAAAACTGTTAACTTCTTGACATGTCCGCTGCCCTACCCTACTCAGGCAAAGCTCATTATTGGTGGTTAACTAACTCAGGAAAAGGATGTAATAACCCAAAGCAGAGAAAAGGGAGGCTGTTCTGGCTTTTGAGTTTTCAAAACCAAAGCCCAGGAAAAAGCAGGAAAAATTAAAAGCAAAGATTCCCACTTTCAGGAGAAAGATAAAGCTTTTCCAGCTTGGGGGAAAGAGGAGAGCTGGAGGAGAAGCAAGGAGCCCTTGACAGGGGTGTGTCTTTTCTGCAGGTGAGGGGAGGAGGGAAGGACGCCCACACAGATGTGTGGAATTCAGGAGCTCTGGGGACTGGGTCCTAGAATGAAGGAAGCCTCCAGAGAAGCGATGGCTGCCTGGCACCAGTGCTTTGACAGTCCTGGAGAGTTTCCAGCACTCCAGGGTAGGGAGCGACATGCAGAATTGTCCTACTTACGAGTTCTAGAGTGGCCTGGAGGTTGAGATGGGACCTGGACAGCCTCAGAGAGTTTCTCCTGCTTCAGTGCAGGTTGGGAGAAGCCAAACATTTCTCATGAGCCCAGGAATGGCCCAAATACAGGACAAAGAGTCCCCAGGCTGGATGAGGCCCTGCGTGCACTACTGGGACCCAAGATAGCTGGGGCTGTACAAGCCAGCATCATCAGGTGAGAGGAAGAACTAAATACTCCACAAGAGCCCTGACATTGCACTGGGTCCCTAGCCCTGCCCCCATGCCACCTTAAACTTCTGTGGCATCAAACATTACCCAGGTTTCAGTTTATGTCCCTCTAGCCAAAAGGAACTTAATTTGTAAATTAAAGTGAGTAACCAAAAACATTAAAAGTTTAATTTTTGCACAGTTGAGTTTGTAGTCAGATTTGTGACTGCTGCATACACATGTATTATACACACATATGTGCTATTTATTTTGCATGAGTTATAAAGATATATTTCATTTCATGTGGGTTAGGTCACTTTCAATGATTTCCAATTTATTAATATCAATGGGAGGTTCCAGACTCAGGTGGAATCAACAGACAACTGTTGTCGGTGTGCCCAACCTGGCCTGTCTGGTGGTGCTCCCTATTACAATGGGGCTCTGAAATTTGCTACTCTGTACAATTGCTTAATTTGTCATCTACCCGTTTGTTACAATGTGAACTCCTTATTTAACATTGTTTCCCTGAGCCAAAGCAGTGTGACCCAGAAGAGAGGCTTAATAAACTTTACTAGACGAATTGAAGAATGTTCTAATGGTAGGGACAATGATTCATTCTTATAATTCCTTTGTGCCCCCATTAGATTCTGGCAGATTTGGGGGCACAGGATCAGGGCTCAATACTTGAGTGAATGAACAATAATAATTTTTAAAAAGTAGGATAAAATACGTGACACCAAAGGGATACTCACTGTCTTCAGCATTTTCCAAAGGAAAGTGCATCTGCATCTCTGTCCCTTTTCCTTAGTTACATGTCTAAAGATCTAAGCAGGAAAACTCCCTTAATCTTTTCATATCTTTTCCTGCCATGAGAATAAACAATTGCAATTGGACTCAAGACCTAACGAAACACACACAAAAAAAATGCTTTTAAAATACGACAATGAAGAAACTAACATCTACGCTTTTTCCATTACCCATTCCTACTTCAAAAGTGGTTCTGATTCTTTTTTAAAATGTAAGGACTTGCAAAGAAAAACCACTTCTGTACGTGTTGCTCAGTGATTGAAGCTTTAAAGTGCAATACAGGCTCCTGTGTCTGGAACCCTTATTACATTAGCACGTTCCAGAAAAAGATTAGATTTCTCTCAAGATTGACTTTGGCTGAGTTTCCTCCCTTATGTCCTACTCCCCCAGTAACTGAACTTCCTGCCTTGGACTCCGGATGGGATTCTTACCACTGAGCCCCAGTTTCCTGGAGGATGGATCCCAGCACGCTGTTTCATGCCAACTGCTTCCCTTGGGTTGAATCCAGGTTCTAGACCTACTCTCTGGACTCACATTCCTGCCCTATTTGTCCCAAACAAATCAACTCCATCTGATGTACTCTAGGACCAGATTGTCCATCGTCTCAAACCTAATCATGTATCAAGTCTGTTTCAAAACCTTCAGTGCATCTCCATTTTCAATTGCAGAGTTTTCCTTCTGCTTGTCTGTAGCAAATTTTGTTCAACGTTATTAGTCAGAGTGTGGTAACTGCTTTAATAAACAGCCCCAAATTTGTAGTGGCCTAACACAAAAAGTTTTACCACTTGCTCACAACACAGTTTGATGTAGGTTAGAAGGAGAGTTGGGGACCTGCTCCAGGGGGTCTCTTGGGGACATGTTCTCCTTCCATCCGAGGCCTCTGCTCTTACCGAGATCTTCATGAACCTCACCATTTAACCAGAGGATAGTGGAAGAGCAAAGGTTGAACGTAAGAGGATTTCACGAGCAGGCCTGGCAGTGCCACAGCTCACTTCCTCTCATGTTCCACTGGCCAGAGCTCAGTCACGCGACTGAGTGGGGGTGGGAGTCACATGACCACTCCCAATTGGAATACAGTAGTCCCCCCATGCCCAGTTTCACTTTCTGCGGTTTCAGTTAACCACAGTCAACTGTGGTTCAAAAATATTAAATGGAAAATTCCAGAAATAAACAATTCATGAGTTTTAGATTGTGCACCATTCTGAGTAGTGTGATGAAATCTTGCACTGTCCTGTTCCATCCCACCCAGGATATCAATCATCCCCTTGTCCAGCAGATCTACACTGTCTGTGCCTCCCATCCGTTAGTCACTTAGTAACTGCATTGGTTAGTAGATCAACTGTCGCGGGATTGCAGTGTTTGTGTTCAGGTAATTCTTATTTTACTTAACATAGGCAAAAAGCATGAGAGTAGTGATGCTGGGATACTGTTACAATGGTTCCATTTTATTATTAGTTATTGTTAATCTCTTACTGTTCCTAATTTATAAATTAAACTTTATCATAGGTAGGTATGTATAGAAAAAAATATAGTACATACAGGGTTAAGTACTAACCATGGTTTCAGGCATCCCCTGGGGGTCTTACAGTGTATCTACTTCATATAAGGGGGACTACTGTATATAATCTGGTGATATGCTGAGAAAAAGAGAACATAGGTACTGAGTCACAATTGTATAACATTTATTACTAAAAGTACACATTTCCTAAAACTTTTAGGCCAAAAGTGTCTATGGATGCATACAAGAAATGACACCTTGATTACATTTGGCCTAACATATTTGTAGTCACCTTTTTTTTTACTAAACTACAAGGATAGAAAAATGAGTAGATGGATAGAAAAATGTGTAGAGATCATTGATAATGATCATACTAATTATATTTAATTTCCAGTTTATATACCTAATCTCAGTTCTGTAGCTCACTTTAAAAATAATCTCAATGTGAGTTAATATTATAGCTTTTTGATAAAAAGAATATTTAAATAGCTTTTACTGTTTATTGATGAATTTAATAGATAAACATATATATAACATACATATATTATTGAATGGTTCAAAGTGGAGAATTTTAATATTTTAACGATCTGCAGTACAGTTAGAATGGAGAAATACTGAACAGAAACAGGATAAATGTCATGCTCCTAGCGTGGCATACAATGTCCTTCCCAATCTAACCTCAGCCTACGTCTTCCGCATCATCTCTGCCATTCTCCTCCAAGGAATAGAACTGGCTGGAATGAGGAGTACCAAGGTGAGGGGTTGCATTTCTATTCTCATGGCATGGACATAAGTTCAAGGTGAATCTGCTTCCTTTCTCTCACTGTAGCACCTGGTCTCAGTGGGAGACCAAGAAAATCTGCTTGGCTCAAAAAATGTTATATATATATAAAACCCCTGACGGGAAGCTGGCTTTCCAGGGTTGGCCCCCTTCTCTTAATCCTACAGGTGATTTGAGCTAGTATACCTCCAGCTTTTGTTTATTTGCGGTAATTCTCAAAACAAGCCAAGGACTTCACACCTTGGGGCCATTTTGAGTGGTTTTTGAAGCTGTTGGTGGTTGAATATTTAATACTTAATTATATGGTGATCACATATCAGCTTAGCCTTCACCAAATAATTTTATTGTAATGATACACAATTTCATATATATTATAATTTGTATATAATCATATAATCTTATCATGTATGATAACCACATACTTAATTTCCAACCCAGCCAGTTAGCCTCCAAATGTGGGCCTTTAATCCCAAAGAAGTTTGCGTATGAGAATCATCTGGGGTAAACCTTGGTTTGAATCTTGAATTTGGCATTGATTATGACCTTCAGAAGTTGATCATCTCAGCCTCAGTTAAACGGAACTACATACTTAATAATGCCCACACGAGGGGTTGCTGTGAAGTTGAATGAGAATATATAAAGAACACCTGCTCTTCTGTTTTGAGCACAAATTTACTACTACTACCGATGTCCTGCAATTCATAGCACAAGTACACGTAGCAAGTCAGCCACGATTCTCATAGGAAAAGCACATTTTCACAGACGCCAATGGTAGTCTGAAAACCCAAAGTATTAATAGTAAACGGAACACAGGAATCGAAGTTAGGAGCCCTGGGTTCTACGTCCCATTAGGCTCCAAATCAACTGTGTAGCTTTGGGCAAGTGAGTCCTTCAGCCTTCTCATTTGTAAAACAGAACATAATCCTGCTCCCATGACCTCCTAGGGCTAATAAAAGACTCGAATGTCACAACGATTGTAATTCCACCGTCATTATGATCAAACACTCCACGTTAAACAAAGTCCTTTCTACGTGACTTTCTAAAATGCTTAAACTCTTCTGACGAGGGCCTGGGGGTGGGGTGACACATTCATTCAACAAGTACCTACTGACCTGGGCATCGCTGAGGAGCGGGGATACGGCGGTGAATGTGAAAGGTGAGTCCCAGCGTATAAACAGTAACCAGGCAGACAAATAAATCAACTAGATGATTTCAAGCACTTTCAAGTAGTTAACAAACTAATCCATGTGAAGAGAATGAGTAGGGAGGAAGTGGCTGGCTTACACTGGCTGGTTAAGGGAGGCCTTCGAAGGAGGTGATGTTTGAGCTGAGACCTAATACACATATTCAGTTATTGGACACCTTACAAACAATGGAATGACGTACAAACAGTGTGCAAGCACCATTAACACGTTAGTTAAATTTGATCGACTAAATTCTCTTCCTGGAAGTGGGCAGAGAAGCAGGGAGGGACAGTGAATGAACAAACAGGCCGAGGGAGAGAAGACAATCAGTTCAGTTCAGAGTGTCCCTTTCCAATTCGTCTCCCCCGTCTCACTCCTCCCTGCCCAGAGTGGCGCTGGAGTGGCCATGAGCATTTGGGACAGTAGCTAAAGGGACATTGCACTGGGGATACATCTTGTTTGAGTGTAGTGAGGTATGTTTATGTGGCTCACAGGCACTTCTCTGTATCATTATTGAGCTAATACATTTCCTACGTAAAGATATCTTCCAGGATGGAATTTTGAGCAGAAGCAATGGGTAGATTCTTGGATTATTTGATAATTCAATTAAAAGGAAGAGTAAATCACATGAGCACATTGAAAAGATATTCCTGCTGATTTCACACAAAATGCTGACGTCAATGAAGAAAAAGGAAAACTCAGGTTCACCATTACAATAGGATATGTGATAACATCGGTTGATGGATGTTATCAATTTAAGGGATATTTAGGATGAGTCACTGTATAAGAAAACTTAAAGTAACCTTAAATCCTACAGCTCATATGTGAAAGAAACTTGAGAGAGATTTCCCCAAATTTAACAACAGTCCTAAAAAACCAGAAATCATTGTCAATAAGAAGTTGTGAAGTGATCAGTTTTCAACTTGAAAGGGAAGACTGAAACCAAATTATCTTTCTTTGCATAAGAAAATGCTACTACAGTATCATTGTCATAGGCAAAGGTGGTCAAAGAATAGCCAAGAAAATATGGAAAACATAAGGGCATCAGGCTGTTAACGAATAAAAATACGTTTCTGGATTTTGTGATTCTTTGGTATTAGTCAGATCTTTAAAACTGTCATTTGTTGTGGTTTCTTTTCTCATTTTAAATAAGTACTTATATTCATACCAATTGGAATTCACAATTTTGTGGGATTTTTCATGTTTAGGCTCCACAAAACTTGGCTCTAGCCCTGCAAGCTAGCCCTGTAGGGAGGTGAGGGGAGATTCAGATGTTTCCAGAGTGATGCTCCTTGTGATGTTCCCAGGTGAGGGGAGATTCTGGATGTTCCTGGAGTGGCCCAGAACAAGTACATGCAGTCACTGGCACATACCTGTGCATCCTATGCTACCCTGTCCTGACTCTCCCCAGGTGGCCCCTAAGGTGGCTTCCCTCACCCACCTGCAGTTCATGGAGGTCCAAGTCTCACCACCCACATTTCCTGAACCCCACATGGTCACCTCCTATGGGATGTGAGGTTGGGGCAGGGAGTGCTGGGCAGGTGCTGGGTGTGTGACTGGGAGAGAGTGTAGGTGCTCCTAGGTGTAGATGGCCCTGCCTGGCCCTGCCCAGCCCTGCCCACTGCTCAGAGCAGAGCCCAGCCAAGCCCTGGGGGTTGGGGTGGGACATCTACACAGCAGTAATTTCCCCTGAAACCCAGTGGTACTCATATGTTGACTTAATAAGTGTGAGTCATGGGACCACAGATCAGGTACATGGATGGTGAATTTGGACACTGAAACCCCAGAGCCAAAGTTCTTTGGACTCTTCCATTGTGTCCTCCCTCCCCTCCCTTCTCCCACTCCGTCTTCTACTCACAAGCCACCGTCCGGAGTCACCTAATTCAGCTGGGGGAGAAGGTAGCTGTGTCCCCCACCGCCAGCCCCTGACCTCTGCTGCTTTTATTCAGGTTGGTCAATAATATATTAAACAACTCATTTTTTAATAAATTGAGGAGGGAACACTTTTTTCTAATGAGCACAAAGCCTCAGCCCTGGTTGTTTCTCCTGGAATGCTTCAGAAGCTAGAGAGAGCATCATGACTAATCTCTGCAGAAGCCTCTCTGGCTTCTCTTGTCTCATCTGCACAGTGGGGTCACTGCTGGTTCACACAGCATGGGGTTGGGCAGCTGGGGGCAGAGTCCTCTTCCCACCCTGGTGACACATCTCCCCCTTTCCACGCGCAGCCTAACCACCCAGCTTGGCCGTCCCAAGTTTTCCCAGACACTCTTCCTCTCCACTAGTGTGTGGGAGACCAAGGATTTCTCAGAGCTGTCTCCGAGCAAGAATGACAGTCAGATTCCATGGTGAATGCCTCAAAAATAGCAAGATGCAGCAGCGGGGGTCTCCTTACACCGGGAGCGTTATTTTGGTTCACAGGAGATCCTCGTGGGCCTGAGAGGGAACTTCACAGTCCACACCGTGTCATGAAAAGAATCTGAAAGAAGAAAAACAAACTTCTCTCCCACACGACTCCTACTCCTTCCTCCTTCACATCTTGTATTTTTTTTTTTTTAAACAAAGGAAAGCGGTATTAATTGTAAAGGACACACAAATTGTCATGTGAATGGGTAACTCTGGGAAAGGAAGACTTGTGGAAATAATTGCTGTTTAGCTGTGAGATGTTTCCACTGACCTAGGCAGCACTTGGACTAACATGAAAAATTCTGTACAGGCAGCATGTCCTGAAATATTAGAAATATTACCTCACTGGCCTTTAGTTTCCTCAGCTGCAATATAGACAGAACAGAATGATTTTCAGCCTCCTTTTTAGGGCTAATGTTTCATGATTCCATAATAATGATCTTGCTTAGTTGTTGTATATTTTAGAAATGTCTTGCAATCAAGTCAAGAAACATTGACTGAGTAAGCACTAACAGGGTGTATAAATCAGAAAAGTACTTTTCTGCAGGAAACAATTGTGTTCCTGAAAAATGGGCATTTTACGTGCATATATTTTTAAATAAATCTACATCCGTTTTATATATACTATGACTTTGCTACTTTTGAGAATCCCACGATGAAGCTTTTGCGGGGCTTATTTATGTAGTATGTCAAGTTCAATTTTTTTTTAAAGAAAAAGGTGCCTTCATACTGGATGCATGCTTTGTACTGAGTCTCATTTTCCAGAGAATGACATGGAGGTACCAAGAGATTAAATGTGCTGCTTGGAAAACAGGGGCAGCAGCAGAACCCAGACAAGAACTCCGGAACTAGGGCCCACACCCCGACGTCGCGCGCGTCCTTCCCTGGTTCCGCCCGAGAATGAACGCGCGGCCCACGCTTGGCTCGGAGACACACGCCACCCTCTAGGCAGCGCTTCACTCGAAAAACAGACAACCTTCTGGATGCTGCTGTCATATTGTGACGAGGCTCTGTCTGTTTGGCAACACAACAACACTCCAGATGTATGTTTTCCAAAATTGAAACCATTATTTACAGACACACAAATGGAAAATAAACTTCACTCGGCTGCAGACTTCTTAGTAGCTACTCTTCCTTTGATGTAACCCGAGCTTCCCTCTCTGGGTTTATGGTTGAAAATAAAGTGCAGTTGGTGGGGTGGCTGCCTCCACAGTCCCAAGGGTGTTAGGGTGCCGTGAGGACGCGGGACTTTTGCTTCCTCGTGTTCTTCCCTGGGTTTCTGCCCTCCGTGAGGACACTAATGAATAAGTTGGAGCAAATCACCCTTCCTCACACCACTTACTACTACGACTACTATGAAGTCTTAACCCGTATCTCGTATCATCCCCGTGTGATAAGAGATGGATTTTCCTGTCTGAACATCCCAGGTGAGGGCTCTTGATGTTATTTTCCTCTCAGGAAATAGTTATTCCCTTATAATATTTTCACTTCTTGGCTCCTTGAAAAGTGATATAGTTTCACTTTGCTTTTCACTCCAGGACACAGAAGACAGCATGGCTGTCCTGTGTTCTGCATGAGGCATTGGAGTTGAAGAGGTAGACAGCCAGCTGATGGAGGCTAAATTTTTAAAGAGTGTCCTTATAATTGATAGTTTCATTCTATTTCAGCTATCAGTATGTTCTGTTGTTTTAACTGTCTCTTTAGATAATAAAAACATAGAATAAAGGAACTTGAATAGCTGTGGCCACCACACCTGTATCACTAGCTCTCTGTTCCCTGAGGCCATTCGGCAAGGGTTGGTGATTAACGCTTTGCTCTTGGAGAAAATGCATTCGCTCCACTACACTTTGAGGTATTTACCTCCATTTCATGGGCGGCAACTTCAACTCCCGAAGTCATGAAATTCAGCTGTAGCCCAGAGAGGAAGGAAGTGATGCTACAGGACTGTTTCCCATTTAGCTCATTCAATAATGAGGATGTTGCCTAATTTACCATTTAGCTTTGCAGTTCATTAATCATCAGGTAGTTGGCCAAGTTACCTTAGGTGATCCTCTCCATAGCTGGGGATGGGGTTGTAAGGACTATTCAGTACTCTATTTTCCAGATTCCAATTTCCAGTGGTTTATATTGGCTTCAGTATCAACTACCATATTTGGCTTCTAATAGAGCAAAACTTTGGGAGAAAACGTTTCTATCCTCCCTCTTCAAAAAAAAAAAAATTAAAATGGTACCATTACACTAGCTGCTATTAGTACTGTCACATCTTCTGATATAAGCTAAAATTTCTCTAAGATATTAAATAATTGAAATTTAATAATTAAATAATTGAAATGCTAGTGAATGTCTCATTCTTAATTTCTGATTCCATTTCTGTATCTCACTTGCCCCAACCCAAGGTGCCCATTGAATTTGGGTTTCTTCCAAATGATTTGAAGTCACGGTGGGGTGAGTTACTCTGTGACTTGAGTCAGCAGGTAAGGACGCTCACCCAGGCCACCTAGTAGATTATCCCTTGGCAAACTCAAGCTGCAGAAGACCAAGTGTTGTCCCTGTGACACAAAAGAGTCATGGCACTTCCATAGTACGGGACGTCAGCTGAGGGGTCATCTCTTGTCCTATAACCAGACTAAGTAGAAGCCAAATCATGTCAAATTTAGAGAAGAACATGGAGACCCCAGACTCTCCTGCAGGAGAGAAGTGCTCATTTGTACATCTGAAGGCTTCCAGTTTCAGGTTGGCGACTGACATCTCCAGGGAAGAACAGTTCACTCAGAGCTGCAGGACAGGCTTGAGTGTAAATCATTTACTTTTATAAAGCTCCTAACTGTTTTTCCAGACAAGGAGCTTAATCACCCTATTGCAGATCAGAGAAAAGACACCTTTGAGATGGAAACAAGCTAGGGGAGAGGTATGAGGTGAGTACCTCAGGAGAACCAGTGACCAAGCTAAGTGATAGCAGATATGCAGATGGAATTCCAGTAGGCTTGCTTTCCACATGAGGTGCCCAGCTATATTCTTCCATCCCTCTTTATGGGCCTCTAAGGAGCTATGAAAACCACCTTGTCTCTGGAGACCAATATTCTGAAGTAGGCGACTAAGAAAAATCCTTCTTTAATATGTCTTGAGTGAATTCATGCTTGCACGAGAAATAAATCTTAAATCAACATGAGCACATCGATAAACCAAAAAGCAGAGAGGCTTCCAAAGCACTTCAAGTGGGTGTTTGATTAACATCTCATAGCCCATGGACGTTTGGAAATTCTCTGCATCCAGGCTGCACAGAAATCCCCCTGCCTGGCAAAACACAGAGGGTGGAGCTCTGATCTGAAGCGAGAGCTTATGGCTTGGCAGGGAACAGGGCTTGGCAACCTCTTCAAAATAATGAGTGGTAAGTCTGTGATCTTTGTTCTAGCAGAAACAGTCACAGCAGAGGTCCAGGAGGCCTGGTGACATCTCCACGTGTGTTCTCATGGGCGTGGTGTGGGGTTGGCAACAGGAGGACCTATGGCAAAGGTCAGGGAGGGGTCAATGTGGATGGTCCATGGGCACCTACAACGTGTCCGTTATTGGAGTAAATGTCAGAAGACTCCCCTCAGCTCACCAGGACATCTCCACACCTCATGTTGAATTTGGTGACAACCTATTTTCTTGATGTTTTGCCTCTCTGTGACCTGTGTGTGACAGACATTATTAGCTGTCAATCTATCAGCTATACCCTCCACTCTCTTTTGCTCATAGGACCTCAATGTATTCACTCTCCTGTGACAGGCTGAGCTGTTAGGGGAGGCTGGGCCCTTCCCCACACTAGGGAGTGAAGCTCCGTTGGTCTACGCCAATCATATGGGTCTCACTCCCTTATTAAGTGAATGAAAGGGGAGAATAATTACAACTTGGAGTGAGATGGTTTGGGGAACAGCAAAGCTGCCAGTTGGCCAGAGGATGGAATCTGTGTAAGCAGTATGTGTAAGATGACATGGCCCGGAAGTATGGGTTAGACTCAAGCTACGGGATGCTTTGAATGATAGGCCAAGAAGTTTGGATGTTGTTCAGTGTCACTGTTTGGGTTCAGATAGTTTGTTTGGGAGGTGGTCTCTGCGGGCACAAGGGAAGAAGTAAAGCAAGTGAGATAGAGAAGGGAGATATTTGCTGAGTGATTTACTGCTGTGGGCAATGGACACTCAATCCTGTTGGGCCCCTGACAGGCTCAGGAACACCCTTTAGAATCTGTCTACTGGGGATAAGGAGATGGAGACATTCAGCCAGTGACTCCCACCCTCCCTTGGTTGAGGGTTACCCTCAGAGATGTCGATTTTCCAAACTTCTGGGTTATATCTTTTATAAAGCAAGCTTTCTTGATCCTGGAAAAAAATGTTTAGAAAGAAAAGAAAAGAAAAAGGGACAGAGGCCCTTGAGGCAGGAAACTGTCTTGAGAACTGTATGGTTGCAGGTGAACCCAGGGTGAAGGGGATGTGGACCCACACATCAACTGCACCCACTTTATCCAGTAATTAATGGAATACACAGAAAATTTTTGAATAGGTAAAGGACATGATTAGAAGTTACTCTGAAAAGATTTTTTTCTGGAGACAGTGTATATGATGGGTGTGAGTTCACATCTTTTAATCAAAAGACAAGTTTTGAGTCCTGTGCAATAGGCCAGGAGTATGGCAAGGAATGAATCTTTTGCCATCAAGAAGCTCACTGTCTGGGAACTGGGTCTATTTTGTTGGAAGATGAGGAAGCAGTGCTATGGTCACACGTAAGGTAATGAAGAAGTAAACTAAAGCAGTGGCAGGGGAGAGTGGAAAGGATAAAAGGGATGTGAGAGGCATTGCAGAGATGAAAGGAAGAGGGCTGAGTAGCTTCTTTGACAAAGGGGTTGAGACTGAGGGAGGAGGCACTGACAACTGAAGTTTTGGCCATGGCTATTTGGGAATGGCACCCAACAGCACCTTGGGTGTACGGAAAGCTACGTTGGAGGATGGCACAGCAGCTGGGAAAATGATTACCATGGCAAAGCGACAACATACGTACAGATCTGATTTCCATTAGCCATTTACTGGAAATGGCTTTTGTTTTAGGAACCATGCCAGTCACTGTACTAAAGTCTAGCCTCTGTAAGGGAGGTGGTCTTCTAGACAAGTGAGGAGCTCATGGTTGGACCACCAAGGGGAGGGAAGAGTGTTAAGGAAGCTTTTTGAAAGATATGACATTTGAGTGGTGGTTTTGGGGGGTCAGGGAGTAGATAACATACTTTTATTCCAGAAGGCAGCCCCTATGTATACAAATACAACCACAGTGAGGATATATATGGAGGACTTACTAAATGTTAAAGGATAGTAATGGCTTCAAGTGTGTAATGGACTCTTGGCATCAAATTTGAAAATTTTCTGAAGCTAACATAAAATCTTAAAATCAAAGCCATCTATTTTTTTATTCTCAACATATTTGCACATAAAACAATTCATTAGAATTCTTTATTTATTGTATTCTGTCTAAGGTGAAATACATGTGAAAATCAACACAATTTCCTAGTTCTGAGCTAACGTAAAGGATGGGTAGGAGTCTTCTAGGCAAAGATAGGCCCAGATTATGGCTATTGTTGTTCACATGCCTAGGCTTATCATTTATCCTACAGATGATGAAGAGTCATGAATAGGGCTCCGTGTGGGGGAGTGTCACAATCCAATGTGTGTTTTAGGAAGTTAGGGAGGTAGTGATGTGGGGAGCAAGGGATGGAAGCAGGAAGACCATTTGCAGATGCTCTAAAGCACCAGTTTTCAAAGTATCTGGGGATCTGGGGGTGCTCAAGACCTTCCTGGAGATCTGTGAGGTCAAAACTGGTTTTCATAGTAATCCTAAGAAGGTAGTTGCTTTTCTACTTTCACCCTCTCTCTGATGTGCAGGAGAGTTTTTCAGAGTCTAAATATCTGGGATGACATCACCTCTCTGGTGGCCGGTCACATGAGCTTGTTTATTCTTGTGTTTTAAATACGCCTTTCTAATTTCTAGTTAATTTCTAAAGTGGTCTATATTCAATATGTTAAATATTGATTGGTATAATCCTCATGAACAAAAGAGATTTGAGATTCTCAGTGATTATGAAGAATGTGTCAGGGTCCAAGGACCAACAAATTTGAAAACTACAGCTTTATAGACATTTACTGACTTGATTTGGGAAAATAGCCATTTAAGGAAGGCAGGCAGAAATGCCCCAATTATTTGAGTGAGGAAACTCAGGCAGTAACTCAGGGAATGTTGGATTGATTGATTGAGCAAACCCAAAGGTAGATGGACAGATGGACGAATTGGGAATTCATCTGAAGAAAGCCAGTTTGGGAGTGCTGGCTCTTAGTGGGAGGAATGGAGACCCCTCAGGCAGAAGAGGGAACACTAGAGAGGAAAGAGGAAGGTAGGATACCACACTTACGGACTCCCTGCCCATTCTCTGCCTGGCCGCAGACGCCTTGCTCCTTGTACACGCTACAGATTCCATCTCCATGAGATCTACCAAATGCCCTCTCCACCTCCCTCTGCCTTGTGTCTTATCTCATTTCTGTGAGAATCCTTTTAGGCAAGGAGCAATGATGGCATCACTTTCTGGACTGAGTTTATTTCACCTCAGCAACCATGTAGCGTCGGGATGGTGTTCTCTCTCCACCCCAGATCCACGTAAGGCCTGTGACTGCATCCCCACAGAGGCAAAGGACACACATATTTCTCCAGAAATGTAGTAAATGTTAAAGCTTGTTTTACGAGGGACCCTTAGTTGTAATCTGATTCCTGCTTGATAATGTGTTGCAAAGTACTAGTAAATGCTCTTTTCAGGAATCTGCAAACTGATGTTTGCTCTCAACAAGTGAGTCATTAGTAGAAAGAAAATGATCCTTCACATTTGAGAATGCTGATAAACCCAGGTTTTAAATCAAAAGGTCCTTGATGAAATACATACTGGTGGGTTCAGTCTGCTAATCCACACAGAGCAGCAGTGTATGGCGTGCAGAAACTGCTCTCTAGGAATGATGCAGACAGAAGAATTCTTTATCCCTTGGGCAGACATCTAAGTCATGCTGTCTGGCATGTAGGGAGTGCCCAAGCTGCTCAGGATCCCACCAGGCCTGTACACATAAAGCTGCTATCTAGAAGACCCCAAGTCCTTAGCCCTCCTGCTAGCTGTCCTTCAAAGTTTACCAAGGCCTTGGGCTTTTGCAGGGAGAGATTTGTTACTACTAACAGAGAAACTCACAATTGATATACTAGTGGCTTAATGTGGCATTCTCCAACTTGTGTTAAGCAGAACACAATGAGTTCTGGAAGGTTAGGGAAAAAGTATGCCAAGGTAAAGCAATCTTTAAAAACCCTCTTTGGAGAGTCAAAATAATATTAGCATCTCAAAAGCTCTGAGAAGTCCTTCAACAAAGGTGCCTATTTAAATTCAACTAATTTGACCAGGTGGCAGATTCTATGTGTGTGCTACCATTTTCTAAAAACTTACACTTCCTAGGACTGTCTTGGAGGTCAGATGCAAGCACATGACCTAGATGGGACAAATGAGTGAGACCTGGAAGAGGAATTCAGCACATCGGGGTTACTTGCATCTCTTGACAAGCTGCAGGCGTCTGGTTTTCCCAGGGTAGTGGTGGTGGAGTGCCTGGGGTCCACTCTCCAGTGCCATAGTTGCTAAGTGGCATGCAATGGCAGTAGCAGTGGTGTCTTTACTAGAGATGTGCCACAGTGTGGTTGGGCTTGGTTTTCTGCCTTGTTCCTGGCTGTGTAGCACACAAGTCTGTCCTCCCAGGCAATAATATTAGTAATAATAATAATGATAATAATTCCCTCGCTACTTAGGCTAGATAGAGTAAATTTAGATTACAACTAAACCTTCTCTGTTACAACCATGCAAACTATTTATCTGATACTCAAGGATATCTTACAAAACTAGTGGCTCATGGAATATAAGTTTAGAAATGCTATTCCAAAAATAGGGCTTAGGGAGATTCCAAATCTTAATCTAAGGGAATGTAAGCTCTAAGAGTGAGAATTTCAGGTGCTGTGCCAGGCAATGTCTGCCATGAGGATGGGGGACAGCGGCTAGACAGGAGCCATTGTATTTGCCATCTCTGGACCAGAAGCTCTTGAGCGACTTTCTAGAACTACAGTTCCATGAAAACATCAGCTGCACCAAGCATCTGTTCTTTACCTCACATCCTACTAGGTCTTTGTGAGAAAATACAAATGAGTGAATGGTTTGATTGCCTATTGGGATTAACAGGAGGCTAGAGATTTATATATGAAATCATTAGGGAATGCAAAAGAATACAAAATTAAGTGCTACATTTGAGGTTTAATATATCTAACTTATTAAACACATAAATCAAAAGTGATTTTTCCCATTATCTAAGATTTCTTTCTCTAAATTAGTGGCTCTCAGGCCAAATTGAGTCCATAGACGTGTTTTATTTTGCCCACACAGAGTTTTGTTTAAAACAAATTAGTGGAAATTTGCAAAACTGGGAGATTTTGCCTTAAAAGTTAAAAGAGCTGGCGCTATGAGCAGAGATAATTATGCCAGCCTCTGATATGAAGACTGTTTTTGTTTTTTAATCCTTAAAATTGTTCTTCACAAGGGACAACGGCTAACTGGTTAGTTTTCTGATTTTTTTAAGTTCCCAAACTGCAATTGTGCCCATGAAAGTAGCTCGTTAGATTAACAGAAGAGGATCCACCTGGTTTCTCATACCTATGGGAGTGGAAGAAGGAAGAAGCAATAGCAGCATATAGATGAAATCAGAGATGGAGACTGAGAGTTTGAGTTTGGCACTTGGTCTTCCTGGGAGTGATGCATCTAGCTTGTAAAAGGTAGGTCTGGAGATGGAATGCAGGTTGTCTGGTGCCCACTTCAGTGCTATGAATAATTTATTATGCCTCTTCTAATGAAAGAAAATGAGATATTGCTTAGTACATGGAAGGAAAGGGTTAGAAGGGTGAAGGCAGGTCTCTGAAAAGATGGAGGTTGCATAGACTAAGGCTCTCTCCTTACCTAGAACTTTGTGACATCGTATTCCTTCTTAGAAACCTTCAATCAGGCTTGGGATCCTATTAGGTAACAAGAGGAAGATACTAGTTTAAAGAATGGGTTATATGAATGAATGAAAAAGGCTTCCTAAAAGAAGAAATTATTTGCTCAATGCCATGCATAAAAGTCTGATAGAGTCCTACTAGCCCAGTGGTTGGGAACTTCAATAATTTCAGTAGCCAGGAAAGTAACACAGGTCTGTGATACGTCTGTAGGGTGTGGTGGTAACTGTGGTGAGCTCTGGAGCATTTATTCCATCTCCAAGGGGGAAGCTTAAGCTTAAGCTTATCACTGGCACATGAGAATGTAGCCCCAAATTTCCCAAGATCCAATATTTTCAAGAGAAAATGGAAATCTGGATTTTTATGTGAAAGGCCCTGGTTAAAAAACAAACAAAATCTGTAAGCCAACAATTTGTAGTCTCTGTTTAAAGTCCTCACTTGAGTAGTCTACTTATGAACAAACTTAGAAATAGGGTTTCTATTTTCTACACTGTGGCAAAAAAGATAATGGAAACCCTGCCTTAAAAAAATATCCAGTAATTGTGGATTAGATGTTAAAATCAATGCTTTAAATGTGTAGCTAAGAGTGAGAAATCCCTGGAATAGTGAGCATGTGAGCTATATGAGCATATGCCTATCCTGGATTTGGGAGTGAAGGTAGTTTCCTGTTTTAGTAACTAAGAGGCTTGGGTTTTAATGATAGTTTAGGAAAAGAAATTGAGATCTTGGACCCAAAAGAGGCTCAAAAGCCTTCTTAAGAGCCAAGACTCTTAAATGTTTAATCCCTTATTAAAAGGGAGACTGATATATAAATCTACATCAACATAAGGACATGTCAAGGAAATTGGCTATTTTATCCTATACTCTGGTTGGAAAAGAACTCACAAATGTACAGAAACCCCGAAGCTAAGAAATGAATTCAAAGTGTACCCAGACTCGTGATAGCAGAGAGTTATCTGACAATTTAATGCAAACCTCTTTGGAGAGGCTGTACCCTTCACCAAGGACCACAGGTCATTTCTACAGACAAAATTCAGCTGCAGATAAACTCAAAATTCAAAGCTAAGTCAAAAACTCAGGCACAAAATGATATAATCCACCATGAGTAGAAGTCAATTGAACAAACAAGTAACTTGATTTGACCCTCCAGGATATGCAAGTAATAGAACTCCCAGATAGGGGTTATAAAATAAGTATTGTCAAAATAAGTAGGAGCTCAAAAAGGAATTTAAACCATAAGAATAGAACAAGACCCTTTGGGGAAAAAGCCTGATGTGAAAAGATAGAATTTCTAGGAATGAAAAACACAGTCATTGAAATTAAAAACTCAGTTGACAGATTAAATAGTCTTTGAAACAAAACTAGAGAGAGATTTAATGCATGGAAAGATATATGTGATAAAATTATCCAGAATATAGCAAAGAGAAAACAGATGAGAATTATAAAAAAGAGAGTAATGGAAGAGTCTAATGTTTGGACACTTTCCTGCCAATAATTATGGAAAATTCGGGGAACAAACAAACAAACAACTGGGAGATGAACAAAAACTGGCAGAAGCTAATGGGGATTTAACCCTTACTGAGATTCACATTTATGTTTTTTTCCCCCTAAAGGTACTTCCCAGTCCATCAGTGAGTAGTCCAGAAAATGATAGTCTTTTGGGACTGAGGAATCAAAGGATGAAGTTTGGGGCTGTGTAGAAGCTCCCCTTAAATCACTGGCTCATCACTAGTCTACACATGCATGAGATGAGACTCCAAAAATCCCAAAGAGAAAACAGTAGAAAGCTGAAAGAGCTGAGCAGAGATTTCAGCAGCTGCTCAGCATAGACAGAAAATTCGGAATTTAAGTCCTGACAAGTTAGACAGACTTGAAAAATGCCTCAGGCTTTTAAAATTAAAACCCAGAAGCTATGCCTTAGGACTCAGGACTACAGGATTCATCCTAGACTAATTCCAAAACTGAAATAGAACCACCCTAACAAAGCCTAAAACAAGGCTTCATAAATCAGTTCATCTGCTGGTAATTTAACTGCCTTCTAAAACAAAAGTGGACATTTTTCAGAGGAAGATAACAGAATCCAGAGTCTCTATAATAAAGTGTCACCCACAATATCTAGTATAAAATGGAAATTTATTAGACTTGCAAAGATACAGAAAAATGTCACATATAATCAGGAGAAAAATCAATCATAGAAAGAGAACTACAGGATAGCTAGATGTTGAAATTGACAAGAATTTTAACATAGTTGTGAATATATTAATGAATTTACAGGAAAGCAGAGGTAGAATGGGTGAAAAGGTAGGGAATTGTCATAAGTGATATGTCAATTGTCAAAAGAATCAAATGGAAATCCTAGAACTAAAAAACACAATATCTGAAAAAAATTCATTTCCTGGGATTAACAGCACAATGAACATAACAAAAGAAAAGAATAGTGACCATGAAGACAGGCTAATAGGAATCATCTAAACTGACAGACACAGAGAAAGAGATTTTTAAAATGAGCAGAGCTTCATTGATCTGGGACTATCTCAAGAAGTCTGATACACATAAGAAGGAAAGGAGAGGGAAAGTGGGGCAGGGAAAAAAATGCAACTATATTGACTGAAAAATTTTTAAATATGATACAGAACAGCAACCCACACATCCATGAAGTTCTGCAAATTCCAATCAGGATAAGTGCAAACAAAAGCACGCCTAACCACATTGTAGTCAATCTGCGGAAAACCAAAGATTAAGAGCAAAACTTAAAAGCAGCAAAAGAAAGAAGACACATTACATAAGCGGGAATTATAATAAAAATGATGGGTAACTTCTAAGAAGAAAAAATGAGGCTAGGAGACATAGAGCTACATCTTTAAAATCATGAAAGAAAAAATGCAAACTTGAAATTCTACATACAGAAAAAATATATACGTATATACACATATACATACTACAAATGAAATAAAAACATTTTTAGATAATTAAAAACTGACAGAATTTATTGCCAGGAGAGCTCCTCTATGAGAAATTCTCACAGATGTTCTTCAGGCTAAAGAATAATAACACCAAATGGCAATTCAGAGCTACTGGAAGAAAGGATGAACATTAAAAATGTTAAATATTTTGAGTAAATCTAAAAGCCTTATTGAACTTGGTCAAAATTGACATCTTTCCTTCAAAACTCACCACTAGGAAAGTAAAAGCAAGTCATGGACTGGCAGAAATATCTGCTCCGGGAGTGGGACCTGCTGCCACTGTTCTCACTGCCGCCACCCTGGCGGGGTTGCCTGGGGATGGGCGCTGGAGAACAGCCAGGAGAAAGCACTGGGGATCACCCCTCTCAGGAGTTTTCTCTCCTCTTCTTCAAGCAAGGGCTATGTGATGTCTCCTGGAGCTTTCTGTGCCCACCTCCAGGTTTCAGGCTGCCTTGTGTCCAGGCTGGGAGACACTAGAGGCAAAATGGGAAACTTACCACCTATTCAGTGGTACTTTGAATTCCAGTCTCTCTTCCCAATCTACCTGCTACTTTTCTGAATCCTCCAGGTGTTAGAGCAGCACTGAGTAAGAGAGACAGGGTGGCACATACTTCTGTCACATCCAGGACCATGTCCCGTGGATTAAGTTTTGAGCATGGTAAACCCGAGCTCTGTGTGGGACATCCAGGTAGAAAAGCATGTCTGGAGCTTTGACGTGAGCTCTGGGCTAGAAATAAACATTCAGTCTTTAATGCATAGGTCTTATTTCCATTTACAGGACTGGATGAGAGCAATTGGGGAGTGTGTGCAGGAAAAGAGAAGCAGACTGAGGATAGAACTCTGGGACCAGTGATATCTCAGTGGTGGCGCCAACCAAGAGGGGTCAGATAGGCAGGAGAAAAACCAGACACCTCGGCATCAAATCTCCACCCCAGCGCTCTTCTGTGCTGTGCACACCAGTGTGGCTCTGCGTGTTTGGCCAGTGTTTCCCAGGGTTTTGTCTGTATGCACCGCCTGTGTCAGAATCCCTGGGGGTGGTGGCGTTAAACAGGTTGGGTCTTAGGCCACACTGCAAACTTCTTTAATTAGAATCCTAAGTGGTGGGGCCTGCCTGCTTGGGTTTTAAAACTAGCTTTGCAAGGATTTCTTAGGAACAGCTGGAGAACCACTGCCCTAGGCCTCAGGAGTGTAGGAACTCCTGAGCCTGTCACCAACATAGAGAGAAGGTGCTGAACAAGGGGACACGTAAGAGAGAAGAAGGAGAAGGGCATTATGACAAGCGGAAGAGAGAGATTCCCAAAGTTTGGGAAGTGGTGTGGGAGGGAAAAGAAGAGGAAGAGGAGGAGGAGGAGGAGGAAGCAGAGGAGGAGAAGGAGGAAGGAAAGGAAACCCTTTCGTCTCTTGTTCTCATCATTCCAAGGCAGACATACTTGGAGCAGCTGCGTCTTGGGCTCATCTTGGGAGTTTCATGTTTGCAGCGTGCTGAGAGCCCAGCATGAGTCTACAGGGCTCCAGACTGGGTGGGGGGACAGTGACCCGGGAAGGCGGAGCGCAGCCCGTGGCCACCACAGCTGTGCCAAACATGATGCCGAACACAACGGGGAATGAGCCATTCAGCTGACACTATCCTCCTTTAAACCTCATCCAACAGTCAGTTAGCCCTGTTGCTTCTACATGACTCAATCAGCATAGGTTAATTGGTACATTTTGTGCGAAATCCAGTAGTCATGTTTTATGCTGTGCTGCTCTCGCCAAACAACATCTGTCTGGATCGGGAACGAAACTTGCTAAGAGGCAAAGCTACACATATCCTTTTCCCTTCCCCGAATCTTCTACTAAACAGTAAATTTCAGAAATCTCTTGAAAAAGTCCCAAAGCTAATGTCAAGTAGAAACCACACTAGATGAAATAGGAATTCATCACCAAGAGTGCTTCGAGAAAAAGCACTTGACCCCTTCTGAGCCTCGGAATGGTCACTGCAGTGCAAGTGCTTTCTCAGCCTTCACCTAACCTCTTCCCAACCTTGATGCTTTCCAGCGAGCGCCTCAACACCTGTGGCCACGTCGCCTTCCTCTCTGTGTTGCCCGATCCCAGCACGGTGCCTGGCACACACCGGGGGTTCAGGACTTCTGTTAAACTCAGCTTAACTTTCATTCTGGCCTCAACCGACATGTGTGTCTTCTTAGTGTCTTCTACAGCTCTTGTCCCTTCTTTACGTTTCTTCTAGTCGTCTTCTTTTCTGTCTCTTTAGTGTCTTTTCTTCTTCTTTGCACTCTCTGTCTTTTTCTCCTCTTTTCCCCAGTGCCTAGTTATCCCCAGACGAGGACAAAGTTGGGAACAGGTGTGTGAAGAAAGTAAATTCCTCCAGTGTCTTCCCCTCTCCCTCCTCTCTCTCCCCTTCTCTGTCCTTCCCTCCTCACTTTCCCTTGTCTTCCTCCGTCTCTCCTCCTCCTCTCGCCTTTGCCTCTGTGCACCCTTCTGGGTTCTCTTTCAAAGCCCTCCATGTGGAAACATCTTATCAACGTGAAAGATACAGTGCTGGTCAAGTCATTGGAATCAAAGCTACTTTCCACTTCCTCTCCATTCCCTGTCTTTAGTGATTCTTAGTTGTGAATGAAATTCTCCTCTACATCACAGAACACAACTGTATTCTAGGTGCAGTACGACCCACTTAATGTACTTAGTCCTTCAGTATTCTTAATTAGTGAATGCACTAATCTTATGAAGAACCATTATATCTTCGTCAGCATTTCACAGACTATCTGATACAGGGAGGACTCAAGGGATTTCACCTGAGTCCCCTGCACAAGCTAAATGAAAGCAGTGCACTGTGCCCCTTCCACCCCAAGATAAGACATTGCGTTAATCTGCTAGATCTTCTATGAAAAATGATCACATGCTTAGGAATAACAACTATGTAAGAAATTACTGAGATTATGCGTTTATAGATAAGTGTTTTAAGGAACATTCAGACTCTTGATGTATTCAAGTCCATTATCCGTTTGACTCACTGCTCTCTCTTCTGCAGTTCACATGTTCTGAATAATCTAGGCCCTTGGGCCATGTGGAGATCTCACTGATCGATAGTTAACCAAACTAGAAATGGAAAGACAAGGATGAAAATTCAGACCAGCATGTTTTCCTTTCTAAAAGGAGCTCTCAGAAAGGCTGAGCTTCTGATGGAACTCAATCACTTTTCAGGAAGAAAGAACATAGGAGTGGAAGAAGGAAACCCACGTTATTGAACCCCTCCTACGTATCGCTCAACTTCTAATGTGTTAACTCATTTAACTCTTGCAGAACGCTGTAAGGGAGGAGTTACTATCTTATGCCATAGATGAAGGAATGGGGACTCAGAGAGTTAAGGTAACTTGCTCAAGGTCACAGAGCTAGACAGTGGCGAAGCCAGGATTCAAACCCAGGCCTGGCCGAGTGCACAGCCCAAGCATTTTCCAGCGCACTGTTCTATCTGCAGTGCCTCAGCCCCATTGCAGGGCTGTAAACACGGCCTGTCCTCCCGTCTTTTTCTCTAATATATCCTCTCTTTGCTTTATCAGTAACAATACCTCCCATTTGTATGGTGCTTTACAGACATCTAGCACGTGTTTTCACAGACATGGTCTCATTCAGTCCCCACAGCAACCCTGGGAAGTGGTAGTGTTGTTGTTTGCAGTTTATAGATGTGGAGATTGGGATCTGGCGTGATGATGGGATTGGCTCCTTGTTAGATAGTAAGTAGTGATTGGGCTCCTTCTGGAAGGAAGGGGGCCCTGGGCCAGGTCACTGGGAAGCCTTCACATGTTATTTCTCTACTCAACATTTACTAGTGGCTCCCAGTCCCCTCTAGGACTGAATCCAGCCTTCGTATTACAAGGTAGGAGCCCTCCATAACTCACGCCCCGCCCCCCCGCCCCAGTCTCCCAGGACCAGGTCACGTCAATGCTGAGCTGCTGCCTGATCTTGCATCCTCTGCCTCACACCTCCCTGCCCTGTGCCTGCAGCGGGTGCTCTCTCTCTCTCACTCTGCCCTGGTTAACTGCCAAGAAGCTGCATTCTCACCTGTCTACTATAGTCTCCTTTCCTAACGACCCAGGTAGACTTGGGGCTCTCTCTGCCCCATGCTACTGGGGCTATGTACTTGTTAGTCCACAGTGCTCTCTCCCTACCAGTCTGAGACACATTGCGGGGAGAAACTTTACCTTTTCAGCTTTGATTCTATTGCTCCTTCCAATATGCTTTCCTGAATGCAGACCTTTCCAAGGGAGCGGGACTTTTTGTAATGGTGGGGAAGCAACTGTTGCTTTTTATTTTATTTTTTTAAAGCATAACAAGGGGCAGGAGATTATGTTTTATCTGTTATTTACTTATTTTGTGGGGTGGCTGGGGGTGGGCAAGTTCCATTCTTAAACCACCTTGGTAGCACCTTCCCCCTTTACGCTCCACCTTCAAGATGCAAACACCCTCTCTCCTGCATTTAATGTGTTACTACTCACAAAAGTTGCGGGGGAAAAGTGCAAGTTTCCATCAAGTTCAAAGCTGTTTGATTTATATGAAAAAGACATTTGTTTGTCTCAAGAGTCAAAGAAATGCAAAGTCCACACTAGGGAGGCAGCAGCCAGGGTAGGTTCTGAGCTGGGTTTCACTCTGTTACATGAGCATGACGGCCATACGAGCTGTCTAGGTTTCGAGGGTGCCGAGTCTGTTTTTAAATAATAAAGTTCCAGATGTCGGCATGAATTCATACAGTAAGCGTCCTGGCTACAATCTCTGCTTGTGATAGTCTCGGGAGGTTATCCCCAAACACTTGGTAATGCATAGTCAGAAACCCCAGGAAGATACAGAACTAAATAGTGCAATCTTTTAGAGAACCAAAACTTAGTCATTGATGTTTTCATATTAAGAATCTCTACTTACTTGGTATATTCGTTTTTGTAATGTTTAAGAGAAATTGTCTATTAGGATAACAGGTCAGCTTTAAAATGTCCACTTCAGAGGCATAACTGAATACTTGATTTAGATTGTGGTATTAGTTAAAAACTAAAACATTTCCCAAACTCCCTTGCAGTTATGTTGGGGTCCAACATGCATTTGGGGCAATGAGAAGTGAGAGGAACTGACATGCGGTGCTCTGAGCAGAGCAGGCTTGTCTCCTCCATCTCCCCTTGCCTTGCGGAGGGGACCTGGCACTGGATGGAGGAGGCCACGGGACCCACACTAGACCCACCTGAAGGAGACACTAACCTGGGTTGTGTTGGGAGAGACCCAGAAAGACTGAATTGCCCATGCTGGCTCCCACATGACCTTGCCCCAATAGGTGTGTCCCCCTCTATCCCCCAACCTTAGCCCCTAACTGTTCCTCTTCACCCCTCTTGATAAAGTCCAAATTGCCCAAACCGTCATTGCTAATCTACAAAAACAATCCCTCCCCGTTCTGAAAACTCTCTTGACCAACTATTGCTGACTCTGGCTGAACTTCAGCTGATCTCCTCTTGCTAAAGCCCCATAAAACATTCAGCCCTTTTTCTCCAAGTTAGAACTCCCCTCTGGGGCCTTCTCAGGCCTGGCTTTTTGAAAAAAGCACTAATGGTGCCCTGGTTGATTTTTTTCCAGAATGTTAAAACCATCAAGATTTCAGGCTTTATTTGTTATCACACCATAGCCTAGCCTACACTGCCTAATATATTTACTAAATTTGTAAACAACATTGGAACATTTGATTGAATTTAAGATTTACCACATTTAGAAATTTACTTGATTAAATTTTCAGTAACTAGTGCATGGGAAGTTTTGTCATTAGACAATTGAAGTGCTTAAAAGTGCTTACCTTCATAAATATAATTCAAAATATTCAAAGATATTTAATTAACTTGGTTTATAAAATGAGACCAAATATTATTCAAGGGATCCTTAACTGTGATTGCTAAAATTTACTAGAAAATTTTATTTTCTAAATAAAATGATATGATGCATAAGATGAACTCAAAAGCTTAAGGAGGAGTTGCATTTTTTAATGTATGACTTCAATAAATCTAATATTGCTTTGCAAAATCGAGACCAAGCCCCTGACTGATCTTTTCTGTGCATAAAATCTGTACTCAAGGATATTTAAAAGGCTTCATGTTTAGCAATTTGCTCTGGAACCAGGTGGAGCTGACCTGACCGATGGCCTGCACGGGGGTCACTACGTAAGGAATGGCGGGATCTCAGAAAGAAGGGTCCAAAGGACAGAAAGTGGGTGGCAGAGGGAAGAGAGACTCTGCAGGGAAGGGCTGGGAGAGAAGCTCTTGCTGGGGAAGGCGACCAGAGAACGCAGATGGAGAGAAGGTCACGTCAGAGAAGTCACAGAAGCCCCCTGAGTGCCTAGCATACTGCGATCTGAAACAGGTCCAACCTTACCCTCATGCTGAAGGAGGCAGGACACCTTCCCTGTACTCCTCTCCTGTGATAATGAGGACCTAACAGACTGACAGCTGGAACAACCTACCAGCTGAATAGAAAGACGGTCCTCACCACTGCGCGTCCAACTTTGACCTCTTTGTGATACGGCTAAATAAGAACAAGTCCTTACGCGTGTATGGCACTGTACAGTGTACAAAGTGCTTTATAAAGTCCCAAACCTCATCCACTTAATTTTCACTGTAGACCTATGAAGTCCTAATTTCTGCTGCACATTTAATTTCATACCAAGTTTGCACACATAGAATCAAAATTTCATAGACTTCTAAAGCTGTGGGAGACCTGAGAGATCTTCGGGGTCAAACCATTCTTTCAGCTGATAAGGGAACGGAGACTTGTAACAGTTACATGATTTGATGAAAGCTAAACAGCTAATTGGGGTAAAGTCAGTCAGATTTTTGTCTGTTTCTTTGTTTGTTGCTTCCTAATAACTCTAAACCCAGCCGACGGCCTGGGTTTACCATGGAAGATACGCACCTGGCGGGAGGTGGGAGAGGAGGGGGAGGGAGAAGGGGATACCTGACCCTTGTCTAAAAGCATGTGTTTGCAGGTTGGTTGAGCTCCTCTGAAACAATACACTTCCAGAGGAATTCAGATTTGTCTGTGGCATCTAATTATTGATGAATCTCAGTGGACTAGTGCAAGACATTCTGATTACACATTATATTTGGAAATAGGGGCTATGGTAGGCCCAGCAGTCTTCAATTATCCTAGCCTTCTTCTGCGATCTCCTCCCTTTGAGTGTGGGCTGGACTTAGTGACTCACTTCCAATGCATAGAAAACAACAGAAGTGATAGAGGGCTACTGCTGAGATTAAGCTATAAAAATACTGTGGCTTCTGTCTTCAGTATTCTCTCTCTCTCTCTCTCTCTTTCTCCTGCCCTCTCTGCATGAGACCAGCAACTGAGGGAGGCCTTTAGCCAACAGCCAGCAGGAAACAGAGACCCTCAGCCCTACTTCCCATGAGGCCTGACAACCACCAGGTAAGGGGGCCTGAAACTGGATTCTCCCCAGTGGAGTCTTCAGATGAGACCACAGCCCCAGCTGACTGCTGACTGCAGCTTCATGAAAGCCCTTGAGCCAGGGGCACTCAGCTAAGAGGTATTGGGATTCCCGACACACAGAAACTTTGACATAATAAATGCTTGTTGTTATAAACTGCTGACTCTGGGACAATTTGTTATGTAGCAATAAATAACTAACACAAGGGTGAAATAAGGACAAAAAATCTCAGTTAACTGATCATTTTCTCACTTTGATCAACGTATATCGTAGTCTTAAAGACACACTTTGGAATGTTTTTAACTTTTCTTCAGCACTGTTAATAATAAGCTTCCAAATCATGAAATTTTAAAATTATCTATTCCCTCCCTTAAACACATTTCTTGCCTCCAATTATGGTTAAAAATACATCTTCCCAATGAAGAAAAAATACTGGGGACCAAATTAGTTATAAAATATTTCAGACTTACTGTATTTGGATGCAAGATCTAGAATTGTTTTGAAGGCATGGTGGAGTTGGTATTTTTAGGTGTGAATCACTGTCTGGGATCAGAGTGTTTCTCTTCTTACTGGAAGCCCCTCCCCAACAGCTGGTCAGCCTTGGAAGGCACTCAAGGAGCCCCTGCACGTTTGCTAACATCACACTGCTTATTTGCAGAGCTGGAGATATGCCTGCAAAAGACATAACAAATTCCTGTCTTATAATCACATTTAGAAAAAGAAACATTTTCATGTTCTACCTCCTACCCACCACTCAGCCTGTGATCAAGTTCAGCCTGAAAGATGGAAGGTTAGAGGAAAATATAAATTGCTTGCAATAAGAAGAGTGGCAAACAGCATGCCAGGAGAAACAGACCTGGTCTGAAAGGTCTGAGAGTTTACGTTCACAAAGTCAAGTTTTGTAGCAGTTTGGCAGGTGGAGAAACCCTAGGATGCCACATAGCAGAAATGAAAAGATAACATCTCAGAAGCTGTGATCATTTTGGACACCTATCAATAAACCCAGAATGGCAGATTAGGAGAGAATATGTCAAGAAGAATTGTGACCAGTGAAGGTTAATTGAATTCAAGGTTCCTATGACTAAAGAACTGTTTGATTCTATCACAGTGTTGGGTTCAAAGCCCAACCAGGTCCTCTGCCTCACTTTTTTGTTGCTAACTCCTATTAAGAAAAGCATGTAGGATGACCTACCTGAATACATAAAAGAGACCACTGGAGCTCATGAAGCATAGACAATCAGCACACTGAGAAATCTCTTGATATTTCATCTCTTTTTCCCTATTCATTTTCCTCTTCAAAAGCATTCACCAACCTCTCAGACCAGCCTTCCTCTGTTCTATAACGGGGAAGCAAACAATCCCTCAAAAAGCTGGGAGTGAGGACCTGAGGTAGGACGGTCACAAGAGGACACTTTGCATCTCTTGTGAATCTTTCCAACTTTAGCTGCACTAAAAGCCAAAGTTATACTATTTTTTTTTTAAATTTAGAGGCTCATTATTTCTAGACGTGGGCTTTTCAGAATTTATTTTCCTCTTTAGTAGAGACAAACCCCTAGACTCATGTCCTTCATCATCAAGGAAGAGAACATTTACATTTTTCAAAAGCATAACTTACTAATGATCCGGGGTGTCTTTCAAATATAGACATGCCACTGGGGCCCTGTCCTGTGAAAGGAGCAGTCAGGACCTCTGTCCTGGCCAGCTGTGAAATCTGTGGTTATTTCTGAACAACCTGTACCAAAAAAAAAAAAAAAAAAAAAAAAATTTAAAGGAGACTGTGTAAGAAGTAAAAAATAAATTGAACACACATGTGCAATCATTATTCATGTGAGTGTTCTCTGTATTACTTCATAACACAGCTGTGTACACACACCAAAAAAACCCCTTTGCTTCTTCCTATTGGAGTCTTATTAATTTCTGTTTAATGAAACACAAATGTTTGTGTGCTTGATTTTGAGGGGCACAGTCTAGTTACGTGTTTGTTGAGCGCCAGCCGGCATGGCTGTGCCCGCCTAATACAAATGTCTGTCGGCCTTTCAGAGTCCCTGACAGGGCATCTTTTGAGCACGCCAGTTGCCATGGTCACCAGCATGCCCATTTGCAAGGAAAATTGGAAGCCATGCTCATTACGTCAAAAACTACATTGGGGGATAAAGAGAGCATGTTTGCTTCAAGAGCTGGCAATTGCCTGTTTGTTAGCCTCCCCGCCCACACACTTCCATCAAACAATGTCTCATTCAACCGCGTAAGTCAAAGTTTACAACTCCCATCTCTGCAGCTGGGATAGGCCGGGGAGTGTACATGCAAAATCGTCACTCCCAGAAAAGGCCCAGGCTCACAGGCGACAGGCACATTGGAGGGGATTGGATGGCTGGTGGAGTGGGAAGTAGTGCCGACTTGTGTTCTGTGACTGACCAGCACCAGCTACATGTTTGACCTGGGCTGCGACATTTTGGGCTTCTCCAGCTATAAAATGAGGTGGGTGAGAAAGATCATCTGTAGGTTACTTCTCACCTTCCAAATTCTGTGATTCTAAAATACGTTCTCTATGCTGAGTCATTCATATGTGCCCAAACACACACACATGCACACACACGTATATACTTCTGAACATGCATGCTCACACATGCAGCTCTTCTTTTCTTTTTAAAATATTTATTCCTTGGAGAGTATAAATGGAACGTCTCACATCTTTGCATGAGGTACGTATACAAAGTCCACCCCTTCCCCCAATACAGTTGCCCAACCTGCAAACAGATCACACAGCCACAGTGACTTGGCAATTAATATCAGAAAGCATCGATTTAATCATCTGCAATGATTTTTACTGAACAATAACAATTATAGCCCACCCTGATAGAATCACAATATGACCTGCTGTACATTCTGATTCTCATTATCATTTCCTTTGGCAATGTTGCATGAAAATTGATGTCTGTGGGTAATTTTAGTGCTTATTTTCATAAATATGCATATAATAATTATGTGTGTGTATCCCACAAGTGGATGTGTATATTAATTATATAGATATCATATTTGTGTATAAATATGTATATGTATATTACTAAGTATCTAATCTGTGTTGGATGCTTCCAGAGGCTTTATTTCACTTACCAACTCTACTAAGTAGGTAAGGCCATTACTGTCTTAAACGAGGAGAAGGCCACGGTTAGGAGAGGCCAGGTAATTCACCCAAGGTCTCATGGCTGAGTGGCAAAGCTTGGGTTTGAACACAGATCCTTTGATGTCAAAATTCATTCCTATCCTATCCACTAGGCTGTCTCTCTTCATCTTTCTATCGTCTTCACTTGGTAGCCCTGGAAACGTGTGGAAGCAGAAAAGTTTATTGTAAAGGGGTAAATCCAGTAAAAATTTGGTAGGCCAAAATAGAATTTTTCTGGAAAAAGTAAAATTACACTGATGAAGGAGGTGTATATGTGTACATATATAATACTGAAAAGTGACCAATACCCTGAGGGGAAGGTATTAGTCCAAAAATGCCAAAAAGTTCATAATTTTTGCCTTTATTTTATTAATGAATCTAATTTTTTACATGAAAATGAATTTTGAAAGCTTACATATTGTATCAGGAAACTAAATTTAGCCACTGACACCTGAGATGGCAGAATAAGGCCACATGATAGCTGGTTTGGAAGAAAGAGACAGCAAGGCTTGGTGAAGTGTCAATCACACTGCTTCAACTAAACTATGTGACAACTTGTTTTAGCATTTCTCAGGCTAGCTCCCTTTCGTTGTAGTAGGATTGTTTAAGAATCAGAAGAGTTAATGGATATGAAATTGGGTTGTGAAAAAAACCCTAGCCAGTATTAATTGCTATTAAATAAATATTTGTTTGTTTTAACCAATGCTTACATAGAATTTATTGTATGCCAGGTTCTACTGTACGAGCTTAATTCTGTTAA
Organism: Lepilemur ruficaudatus; assembly: GCA_963574885.1. NCBI lineage: Eukaryota > Metazoa > Chordata > Mammalia > Primates > Lepilemuridae > Lepilemur > Lepilemur ruficaudatus. Next base: position 55,178 of record CAUYRT010011461.1, read on the forward strand.
GGATCTTAGGAAGTATTGAGTGCTGTTACCTCCACTGTTTAATAAGGAAACTGAAGCCCACGGATTAGTAATAACTTGATGGTACACAGCCCTCTACCACCTTGATATAGAAGACAGTTACTAGGCATTACAGATCCCTAAATATACATTAGAGTTGGCTGCATCATGATTTTGAAAATATTTATTGGATTGCTTTAGTTTATTCCATCTGCAAAACTTGCCTTGCTATAACTACAATTAAAGTTTTGGTTTTCTTTCCCTTGTTCTAATTCTAATTTCCTTTGAATATATATACCCTCTTTCCTATGAAATAGCCTGAGAGAACCAGGAAATCTATTGCCATTCAGAGAGCACTAACCAAATGTACAAATACCCATCCTGAAAAGGAGAGAAAACAGGGACCAGGAGGATAAATTTCCTTCCAGTGCTGTCACTTGAGTTCATTTAGGGGTGTCATGACTTCTTTTAGCATTTTTGAGGCCTGGATGTTTTGACAAGATGATGAATCCATGCTAACAAGGGCATTATAGGAAGAACAAACACAAATGTGCATCTATTTTTTTCTTCTTTATATTGTGGTAAAATATACATAACATGAAATTTACTGTCCTAACCATTTTTAAGTGTATGGTTTGGTGGCATTAAATATATTCACATTGTTATGCAATCATCACCACCATCCATGTCCAGAACTTTTTTCACCTTCTACAACTGAAACTCTGTACCAATTAAACAATAACTCCCCATCCCCTCCCTCTAGACCCCGCTAACCACCATAATGCCATCTGTTTCTATGCATTTGACTACTCCAAGTTCCTCATATAAGTGGAATCATACAGTATGTGTTTCTTCGTGACTGGTTTATTTCATTTAGCATGTCCTCAAGCTTCATCTATGTGTAGCGTGTGAATTTTCTTCTTTTTTAAGGCTGAATAATATTGCACTGTATGTATATGCCGCATTTTACTTATCCATCTGTCCATGGATATTTGGGTTACTTGCTCCTTTTGGCTGATGGGAATAATGCTGCTATGAACATGGGTGTGCAAATGTCTGTCCGAGGCCCTGCTTTCTGTTCTGGTGGGTATATAACCAGGAATGGAATTACTGGATCATATGGTAATTCTATTCTTACCCTTCCCTTTTGAGGAACCACCGTGCTATTTTCCATAGTGGCTGCACCATTTCACATTCCAGTTCTTCCACATCCTTTCTAACACTTGTTAGTCTCTATTTTTGGATAACAGCCACCCTAGTAGGTGTGAAGTGGCCCAGCATTGTTTTGATTAGCATTTCCCTACACAATTAGTTATGTTGGGCATCTTTTCATGTGCTTTCTGGGCCTCTGCATATCTTTTTTGGAGGAATGTCTATTCACGTACTTTGCTCATTTTTTTTTTTCTTTGCTCATTTTTTAATTAGTTTGGTTTTTGTTTTTATTGTTGTTGCTGAGTTGTAGGAGTTCTTACTAATATATTGTGGATATTAACCCATGTCAGATATACAATTTGCAAATATTTACTCCTATTCCATGGATTGCCTTTTCACTGTTTGTGTTTGTCTTTAAACTGTTTTTTTATTTTCACAGTGTTGTATTTTAAAAAGATTTCCTTTCTTGCCTAAAGCTTTTCACCTACAGAAGTATGTCTACTGAGCCTATTCCCTGTGACATGGAATTTGTGAAATTGCTAATAGGCCTTCGTGAGTCAACCTTTAATCACATATGCAGTCAGGATTCGGTTAGGAGATAGAAACCACACCAATAACTTAAATATTTTAAAGTGAATTTAATATAAGGGACCATTAAGCAGAAGTTGGAGAACTGGCAAGACAGAGGATACTTAGATAACAGAGATAGTAACTGTGGAAGGAGCTACCATGCCTAGGGCTGGAGGAATAAAGGGAAGAGGTTGGAATTATTAAAATTTAGAATGTGGGAGGAGAAGCTTGTGGGGTTGACTCAGTGGGGCAGTGTCGAGCGGGTCTAGGAATGTGGAGACACTGCAAATGAATTGCTGCTGCCAGGGAGAAGAAGCCTTACAGTGGAGATGCTGATGTGACATGAAGCAAAAGGGAGCAAAAGCTCCTTCCTCTAGCCTCCCAGTCTCCCACTAGCAACCCATTGCCGAGCTTAGTAGGGAGAAGCTGGCAAAGGAGAAAAGTGGTTTTCTGAGTGTCACTTCCCACGTCGCCAGGCAGAGTACAGAACGTTGGATTTGCAGCTCAAAGACAATAGCTTTTTATAAGCACAGCCACCAAGGCCCTTTCAACTTTCTATCCTCAGAAGTGAGGAAACTTCGTTCATTTTTTAAACCCCATCAGTGAACACAGTGCCAGGAATATAGTAGTACTTGAGAAACATTTGCTGAATGAAACAATGAATAAACCTTGAAAATAGAATTCTAGAAAAGAAATACAATGCATGTGTTATGCATAAGTTTACTACTTTATTTTTCACTCTGCTAGGCCCTTAATCATATTTTAATTTTTAGTTGCTCTCAATATGTATTTCCTTCTCAAAACCTCATTTATTTCAGTGGTTTCCATTTACTGGGCACCTAGGTCGTGTTAAGGGTTCAACACACTTTGTATTCCTTTTAGACATCCTGCTATGATGATGCCACTGCACTCTGGCCCAGGCAACAAGTGAGGAAACTAAGGCTCGGAGGTTAAGTGACATGCTCAAGATCAGCCAGCTGGTAAGTAACACGGCAGGGATTTAAATCTGAGGTCTGTTTGTTTCCAGAGGCTACACTTTTAACCACTAACCTCACATGCTCACATCCTTCCCAGTGTTGACTGCCGTTTGCAAAGACACTCACCAGGCCTCCCTTTTGCCTTCTTTTCTGTCTTAGATGCCTTGTTAGCAAACCCGCTCTGCCTCCACAGGCCTGTGCAGACAGAGTCTGTCCCCCAGAATATGTCCATGTCCTTGGATGATGTAAATTTCCTTCTTTTCCTCCTTCCTTCCTTCCTTCCTACCTTCCTTCCTTCCTTCCTTCCTTCCTTCCTTCCTTCCTTCCTTCCCTTCTTTCTTCTCTCTCTCTCTCTCTCTCTCTATTTATTTATTTTTGGAGACAGGGTCTCACACTATTCCCTGGGCTAGAGTGCCGTGGCATCAACATAGCTCAATGCAACCTCAAACTCCTGGGCTCAAGTGAGTCTCCTGCCTCAGCCTCCCAAGTAGTTGGGACTAGAGGTGTGTGCCACCATTCTTGGCTAATTTTTTCTAATTTTTTGTAAAGATGGATCTTACTATGTTGCTCAGGCTGGTCTCAATCTCCTGACATGAAGTGATCCTCCCGCCTCAAACTCCCAAAGGATTACAGGTGTGAGCCACCATGCCCAGTCTCCCTCTTTTATTCTTACAGATTCCATTAATGATTTAGCTACAGGAATATTTAAAGGAAATAAAGAGTTATCCACTATGAAAAGCAACAGAACCAATCACTCTGTATATAGCCTTTTAACTAGAAACTCTTTGTCGCCTTTTAGGGAGAGTGACTCTAATATGGAAGAGCGCATCTTGAATTATCCTGACCATCCAGACACAGTTTTCTCAGTTCTAGAGTTCTTTCTCATCCATGAGAAAGGTTTTATAGTCTATACAGGAGGTCAGCAAACTTCAGCCTATGGGTTGCTTGTTTTTGTAAGTAATGTTTTATTGGGACACAACCTCACTCATTCTTTTGCATGTTATCTATGGCTGTTTTTGAACAACATAATGGTTGACTGATTGCAACAGAGATGGTATAACTCACAAAGCCAAATGTATTTCCTATCTGGCCCTTTACAGGTAGTCTTCTGGCCACTGGTCTATACATACCAGGACCCGGTTGATTTCCCACCCACCTCAGCAGTGTTTGCGACTCCTTCATCTTGATGCCTTGGGGTTGAGAGTTTCTCTTCAGTCATCACCTTCACAAGGAAAACAGGGCTGCAAAACCACACCAAATACAAACCATAAACCTTGAACCCTGAGTGTGGCTTCCTGTGTTAGCCTTAAAATGGCGTTCTTTCTCCAAGAAATATACATTCCTTGGGTAAGTGGAAGGTGTTGCCTGATTTTTAAAGGACCTGGGACAATTACTTAAGTCATTTGAGGGTTTCTTTAAACATAAAAAAGAAAAAGAAAAAAAGCAAGGGCCAAAGTCTTCAGTTTCAAAGAGGATCATTCACACAAGAGGACGATAAACTTTCCACCAAATGCTCTTACACAAAAAAAGCCAAATAATTTTCAATCTTGCTCTTTCTTTCATTGGTTCGTTGATTGCATTTCTTTTTATCAGAGGATCTAAAAACACAAGTTTATCTGTATACTGCTACTCTTATTCCAAAATCTTAAAAATCCCCTCTACCTGAATTTCTCTGCCAATCCTACAGGCTTGTCCCAATCCTAGGGACAAATAATTCTAAGTAATACTGAGTAAATTTCTTTGAAAATCTTAGGGCAAAGTTAATATTGCTTAAATTCCTTTAACTGAGTAAGTGTACTCATGCAATTGTGTGAAAGTAAACATCTATATGTGAGATCGTGATTTCCAATTTTGAAGAAAATAATTTTGGCTCCAGTATATAAAATAACAGTAATGTATCCAAGAGCATGCCACTTTTGCAGATTTGCATGTGCCATGCATTTGGCCCTTGCACACAAACGCTAGAAGTTTGTAAAATGGACGATAGACAATGAGTTGCTGTGTTTTTGCATTATTGTTTAATTCCTATATAATTTAAGTATCTGATTAATGCCCACTTCATTGAATTCTCATGGTCTCTAGTGAGAAAATAATTTCTTTTATGATATTAATTTGGAAAGCACTGCTCAAATATAAAATCACTATGAACGTAAAGTAAGAGCAGCTATGGGGAATTTTTCAAAGTATGAAATACAGTCTTTGCTGTCAGGCAGTTTATAATCTTGCTGGGAAACAGCAGTAAAACAGGAAAAGTGTACATGTTAATGCAGCTATATCTGCTAAGCCTTTGCATTGAAACAGTTGCCCTCAAATTTATTTGTGCGTAAGAACTCTCCTGGTAGGAGTAGGAGAACTTGAGGACTTGCACATTCCTGGAGCCCATCCTAAGAGATCCTGATTTTCAGTTTTGAGGTAGAGCTCAGTTATCTGAATATTTACCGAATAATCATGGTTTTCTGATTTAGGTGGTTCATAAGCCATATCTTCAGAATAGGTATTCCAGGTATTGCAAGAGACAGAAGGGAACCTGGCATTTGAGGAGGAGGATTAAGCATCATTCTTCAAGGGATAATTCAGAGGAACTGAGAAGATCCTTGATGCTTCTCCCAAATAACTTTCTAATAGGAAAACAAGATAATTCTACAACTAGAAACACATTCCTTTGGCTTGGAACATTGTCCCTAATAAAATAGAAGTATGCTGAGAAGAGAAGATCATTTGGACTTTAGTTATCTATCATCTATACCTCAGTTTGGCTGGCTTTATTGGATCTTCCCTGTGAGAGATTTTGATGGGGGAGCAAGGGACGGTAGGGACACTGTTGCCCAGAGTGCAGAGAGGGAGGGACCCAGAGTGGACAAGCCTATTCCAAGTGTTTCTATGACTTCAGGAAGAATTGAGGATGTGAAGAGGATAATGTAAAAGAAAAATGTGGTATATAGAAGGTTTTCTACTTATAAGCAGGTAAAGTACAAAAAGGTTGGGGACATTCATTCACTCACAAGATTAAAGTAATACCGTAAGTGTTCTTTGCTCTGATTCATCTGTTTGTATCTGAAAATTTCTAAGTTGAAAGCTCATAAATTGATATGCTTCTGTATTAGGGACTATTGCTTGATATAGGCTTGTTTTAGAACCACGGATTTCAGACATTAGCTATAAGAAGCATTAGGAACCTCCTTATTCCAGGACAGCAAATAGATTTCAATTTACATGCAATCTTGAGTTGATCGGTAGTGACTGCCTGGTGTATTGTGTAGTGAAGTTTTCCGTAAGTGATTAGTAATGTCTGTTTTGTCTGTCCTGGGAGTAGGCAAAGCTCCATTAGTCTAATATCCTAATTTCATACACACCAGGGAATTGAAATTCAGATTTAGTCACAGAGAAACCTCACCCAAGATCGAAAGAAATAAGTCTATGGTTTGTAAATTTTAGTGTGGGTATGGATTTAAAATGTCTTGATTTTCTTTATTAGGAAAGTTGCCTACAGGACTCCAGATGTTGAGAGAATGGTTTACTGTTACATTGTTAGGCTTTGGGGTTGTTGTGTGTGCTGTTTTAGCCTCCATCCTTTTACTATTTGTGCATTATTAAGGTGGAATGTACCAAGGGATCGATAAATGGAAGCCTAAATAGTGCAGGAAAAATATGTGAGCACCTTTTTGGAATAAAACTTTTCATACATTTTCAAGTTTAAAATCGCTCAAAGCATTTAACATTTAAATTGCAGAGTATATCTTTATGGTCCTGTCAGGACTAAGGAAATGGAGTTGAAATCAACACACTAGTGTGTGGTCTCTATAACAGGGCAGGGCTCACCTCTCTACACCTCTCACTGCACACTACACATTAACCAGTTGCTGATTTAAAAAAAAAAAAATTCCAGGCAACTAGAATCATTTCTTTGGGAGGCTTCACATGCCCTGAAGAGGGAGTCTAGTGTCACTATATATCTAAGCATTTGGCCAAAAGAGACTAGGTAGTTTTGGACTATGCTAATGAGAAAGTGGGAATTCCCAGGGATCTGACCATATCCCAGTTTTGGTTTCTTTGGAGTTGTGAGATGTAGAAAAGGAATATTCCCCAGAAACTCTAAGTAGAGACATGGGTGATGAGAATTTTTGCAGACTCTCCCTCATTCCTCTAGTCCACCTGCTTCTTACAAAATGTTATTCATGTCTGGTCCCCACCAAGACATGCACAAGAGCCTCTTGAGAGTTAATTTTAAAAATTCCACTAAAAACATTTAGTCTCAGAAAGTACTCAACACCCGTGTCTTTGCAGCTCTTATTATTCCTCCTTCCTCTGGGTTTTGGCTCAAGATTTTGCCTCCCCCTGAATGGACTTCCCCTCTTTTCTCAACTGGGTCCTGCCCTTCATTCATTCATGGATTCATCTATCGAGTCATTCAGTTCTATTCATTCAACAACTATTTATTGAATGCCTACTGAGTTACTGTAGGAAACAAGTCAAATGTGATTCTAGATCACACAGATCTTATAACCTAGATCACAACCAAATTTACACAAGAAATGGTACGATGACAAGTGTGTCTTGTGTGCCAAAGAAGAAAGAAGGGGAAGCAACACAGCCTGAGAGGTCCTAGAAGAATTCACTGAGAAAGCAGCCTTTTCCCTGAGCCCTGAAGAATGAGTAGGCTTGGGCTAGGTGAAGCGGAGGGTGAGAGGAGGGGAGGAAATAAGGGAAGAGCATTCCAAAAGAAGGCACTGCCTGGGTAAAGCTGCCAGGGAGGAAGGACTAGGATAAGAAGGACAGAAAGCAGGCCAGTGTAGCCAGAGCGTGCATGTGGGGGTGTGTGTGTATTACCCAAGACGAGTATAGAAAAGTAGAAAGGACAGGAACTTAGGAACTTGTGGGTCATGTTAAGGATTTTGAACTGGAGCTTAGGAGCACCAAGTGTTTAAGTAGGGAGCACGGTACACCTCAGACACCACTTCTTTCAAGAAACTTTCCCATTTTCCTCCAGCACGTTATTTGAAAATCTATAATATTCATCTTGTATCAGAAGCATGTAAGTATGAGCATGTCTCCACTATACTACGATCTCTTTGTAAGCACGATTTATGCCTTTTTCATCTTTGTATAATTTGCAACATAGCTAGCAGGATAATGTGGAAAGAGTTTACGGGCATGGAAAAAGCTCCGGAATCAGGCAGATTCTTATTACGATGCTTTTCCAGTACATGACACTAAGTGTGTACCAAGGACAGTATAGTGGGAAGGCCCACCCAGCGTGCAGGCAATGAGGGTGCACAATGCTGTTGCGAATTTAAAAACAATAATAAGCTTGACTGAAAGCCAATCTGCTTTTTATTATCACCGTGTGCTGACAATTCTAAACAACATCAGTGATAAAACACTTCTCCCCTAAAGAATCTTTTGTGGGTCTAGGTTCTAAACAATTGCAGGTGTTACTGTTGAAGTTTTTTTTCAACATTTTATGATGACAAATTTTAGACACATAAAAAGTTGACATAAATTTACATTGAAAACCCACCATCTAGATGCTACTATTAGCATGTTATATTGCTTCATCTAAATCTACATCTGTCCATCCACCTATCAATTTTGGGGATGCACTTTGAAGTAAGATGCATTCATGACTACATTGCTCTTTAAATGTTTCAATATTCATCATTGCCTGGAGTTATTATATATTTATAGGCATTCAAATGCCTATAACAATATTAATCTCCTTATATATCGACATCAGAGCTCCATCACAGCTCTTGGGTGCCTAGGTACATGGTCAATGAGCAGTAATATTTAAAAAGAAAATTTTTTTCTGAGCTGTAGGTCTCAACAGTGGGCTTACAATATTCAGTAAACCATGCTGTAAACAAGCCAGGATTTGTTCCATATATACAGCTCAGGCAGAGTAGATTTAGCACAATTCTGAAAGGTCCTAGGATTTTCAGAATGGCCAATGAACACTGGCTTCAACTTAAAGTCACCAGCTAACATTAGAAAGTTACCAGCTGCCTTAGTTCCTAACAAGAGAATCAGCCTGTCCTTTGAAGCTCTGAAGCCAGGCATTGACTTCGCTCAAGCTACAAAATTTCTAAACGGTGTCTTCTTCCAACATAAGGCTGTTTCATTTACTTTAAAATCTGTTGTTTAGTGTAGCCACCATCATCAGTTATCTTGGCTACATCTTCTGGATAACTTGTTGCCACTTCTACATCAGCCCCTCTGCTTTACCTTGTACCTTTATCTTATGGAGATGGTTTATTTATTTACTTTAACCTCATGAACCTATCTCTGCTAGCTTCAAGCTCTTCTTCTGCAGTTTTCTCACTTCGTTCAGCCTTTATAGAATCAAAGAGAGTTAGGGCCTTGCTCTGGAGTAGCACTTTCAAATTGCTCCAAGAACTTTTCCTTTGCATTCACAACTTGGTTAATTAACTATTTGGTGCAAGAGGCCTAGCTTTCAGCCTATCTCAGTTTACATCCTCACTAAGCTTAGTCATTTCTAGCTTTTGATTTTGAGAGACATGGGACTCTTCCTTTCACCGGAACAGCTGTTATCAGACACGTACACATTTATAACTAAAAATCTTCCTAATGAATTGGTTATTGTATCATTATGAAATGTTCCTCTTTACTTTGGCAATACTCTTTAGCTTGAAATCTACTTTATCTGATGTTAATATAGTCACTACAGCTTTCTTAAAGTTTCCTATTTGCATGGTATATATTTTTCTATCCATTTACCTTCAACCTATCTGCCTCTTTATTTTAAAGTTTATCTCTTATAGATAGAAGTATGGCATTCTTTATGTTTATCCTGCTTGGAGTTTATTGAACTTCTTTGATTTGTAAAAATGTATCTTTCACCAAATTTTAGACATTGTCGCACATTGTTTCTTCAAATATTTTTTCTACCCTATTCTTTTCTTTCCAAGATTCCAGTAGCATGCATGTCAGACCTTTCGATATTGAGCACCAGTTCCTGAGACTTTGTTGTTGGTTTTTTTTCCTTCTTCATTCTCTTCCTCTTCTTCTTCTTTTGTTTTTAATCTTTTTTTTTAATCTCTGTGCTTCAGACTGGGTAATTTTAATCTATGTTTCAGCTCACATTTTTTAAATGTTAATACTCCTCTCAATTTGAGTATATTTTGGTTACAAAGGAAATGGAATGACTAGCCTTTCTTCCTTTTTTTTTTTTTTTTTTTTGGTGGGAGGGGTGGTGGTTGGAGATGGAATTAGAATGGAAATATCAAAAAATTAGATTAAATTTTTTAAAAATTCATTTTGCAGGCAAACATGAGTAAAATCAGGTTATTTAAAGGATGACAAAGTGGAAGCAAACCTTAGTGAAGATTTTTGAATGTTTTTCTGGAACTTCAAAGGTTACCAGCACTAGTTTTCTATCAGATCTAATTTCACATTAAAACACTTTCTTTGCATTAAATATTTCTTTTATTCTAAATGGTCATGATTTGAGTACATTTTGGTTATCAGAAGATAGGGTGACTGGCCCTTATTTATTTCTGGCAGGAGTGGAGGAGCAGGACTGGCTACCTAATTTGCGGGGCCCAGTGCAAAGTAAAAATGTGGGACTCCTTGTTCGAAAATGATTAAGAATTTCAAGAGAGTGACAGAGAGCATGAAACCAAGTGCGACACCCTCTGAGCACAGGGCTCTGTGTGATTGTACAAGCCTGGGTGTGTGGTAACAGAAGCGTTCGAGCTTCCAGTGAGATGTATCACAACTTGAATCCCAGACCTGCTACTTACTACGTGGGTGATCCTGTGGAGGTTACTGTTCCTCTCCAACCTTTGGTGTCCTTATCTGCAAAATGAGTCTTTCCTAGGTTTATTGTAAGGCTTAAATGCTAGTTACATAAAGTGCCTAGTACAATGTACCACACATAACATGGTTAAAAAGGAAATCATTATTATTATTTTGTTATGTGGGCTTTATTAGAAGAAAAAATGTGAAAGGAAAGTTGTGACATCGGAAAGAGAATGTTCTAGTATTATCAACTAAAGATTGGGAGATATAAGATAGAAAATGTGTGTGTGAGTGTGAGCAGGCAGGGGAAGAGCTGAGGAGCGGGGGTGCACCCCTTAGTGAGTGGGAAGGAGCTGGTGGGAGATGATTTCCTGCCCCAGTCTCTGGGTGGTGCTATCTGTCCAGGGGAGCATGGACACATTCTAAGTGTACAAGTGAGATCAGTGTTTTAAAGGGTGGGGCAAAGGAAGGAGGGAGCATAGAGGGACAAAACAATGTGCCACCAGGCATTCGTCTAAACAGAACTTTTGAAAATATGCTGAAGACTGAAAGAGTATAGTTAGTATTTCCTAACTTCTGCGTTAGAGGTATCAGGACATTGGATTGATCTAGGTAGAGATATGAGGACATTTGGTTTATGTCTAAGAATCTAAAACATATCTCACTATACATTAGAATCAACTGGGGGAGCTGTCAAAAATAGTGATGTGCTTGGCTCCACCAGAAATAAATTCTAATTTATTTGTTCTGAGTTGAGGCTTGGGCATCACCAGTGTTTTTAAAAAGCTTCCCTGATGATTCTAATGTACACACAAGGGCTGAGAACCACTAAACAATGGCATGTGTTGAGATGTTATGGCCCTCTGAAGAAAGGATGGCCATTTCTCTCTCTCTCTTTCTGTGTGTGTGTGTGTGAGCACACGTGTGTGTGTGTGACTATTTGGTAACCAGGCAATTAATCAGCAGTAGTGTACACGAGTGAAAACCATCTCATGCCCTCAGGCCACCACAGTGAGTGATGCTTTTGTCTGGTCCACAGCCGTGTCTGCTCAGGTAGCTTCGTCTGCCACACTCTGGAAGCATTCTAGAGAAAAGGAACTTTTCCAGAAGTTATTATGCATAATGTGTTTAAACAGTGTTTGGCACATGATTAAGGCTCAGGAAGCGTTAGTTGTTGTAACTTTGAATTAAGCAAAGGGAATCAAAGAAATTTAGCATAGTGTGATCATCTTTCCTTTGGGGGTTTAACTCACCCTTTCAAGCCTCGTATGTCATTGTAAACAAACTTTTTTAAAAAAAGCAACACAGTAAGTGAGACCTGGTAGAGATCAACTAAAACCTGAATGATGAATTATAAAAAGAAAACTAGTCCTAATATTGAGGAAATGGGTACTGGTGGTCTGGGATAAAATTTCCTTTGATAGCATTACATCTGGATTTAAAAATTGCTTGTTGTAAAAACCTGGGTGGCAGAGAAGATAGAGTGTTTTGGAAAACTGTTAAAAAATCAAAAAGGGTTTATGGTGATGGCAAATTTGCCGATGGCCAAGATGCACATGACACATATGGATCAGATTGTTTCATGAAATGTCAGTGTAAAATAAAGCAATATTCCCAAATTATGAGTGTATATAATTTTCTTTTCAGTTTTATGCAATTAATATACATATATGTAAATTAATAGATGGAAACGTATAACTAGATTTTTATTTCACTTAGAAGCCTAAAAGTTTCTATGTTCAAGTTGGCAAAAATTTGTTTTTCAATTTTCTGTTTTCATAAAATGGGCCTTGGCTTTGTAATTGGGAGGGACTTGTATTCAGGTGTGTAGATAATTAGGGAAAATGCAAGGAGAGAAACTAAGTAGGAAGAAAAGACAAACACAACCAGCCTCCCTTTCCTTGACTTACATTTCTTAGCGATTATCATTGCAGCAGTTTAGAATAAGAAAATGTCCATAAGCCACTGAGCGGTAGGCCTGTCTGGGCTTGCCCTTGGGCCAGTGAGGTCTTTAGAAGAAAGCTCACGGATTGCAGTAGCCATGGCAACCTCAACAACACAGGCCTCCCCTGCCAGCTCTGATCTGTCCAACAAATTCTCAGTGGGAGAAATACGTTATCACAGTAAGGGATGATTTCCAACTTTTAATATTTTTAAGTCTTGTATTTATTGTTATTTAATTGATAAATTCACCTACTGTCACTCGCAGCTGACTGCCACCTCAGAAACACACACGCACACACACACACACGCACGAACACCCATACACTTTCATTTGCTCCATCTCTTTCATCTAATTCCCCCAAAGATTACCAACAGAGTTTGGGTTCAGAGGATGCAGCCATTGAGTGAACTGGAAACTTCCACTCTGCCTACTGTACTGGTTTGAGGTTGTGACTATGAAAAATGCCTCTTCTGTTTGCAACACAGCCACAGAAATTCCAGTCGTATGCCTCACTCTGAATTTAAAAAAAAAAGAGGAGACTCCCCAGAGAGTATGTTGACTTTTATGTACAAGGAAATCCTCACTGGGATGCGGATCCCTTGGCAGAATCAGGAGGAAGCATTGCTCTCTGAGTTCATTCAGCCTGTATTTTTTCTACTCTGCCCAGACAAACTCTTGAATCTCAAAGAGAAACCTTACTCAAACATGTTTAACCAAATCAATCTGCTAGGCTTTTCTAATTACAGGTGGGTGATACTGGATGAGAGAGATGTATTCCTTTCATCATTTGAAATACTCTCCCCCTACCTTTCCTCTGCTCCACCCCAGCCCTTCTGCTTACGCGGTTGACCCTTGAACAACACAGGTGGGAACTGCGTATGTGGATTTTTTTCCTACCCTTGCCACTGCTGAGCCAGCAAGCCCAGCTCCTCCTCAGCCTACTCAAGGCGAAGATGAAGAGGGTGAAGACCTTTATGATGATCCACTTCCATGTAATGAACAGTAAACATATTTTCTCTTCCTTAATAACATTTTCTTTCCTCTAACTTACTCTCTTGTGAGAATACAGCATATATAATACATATACAAAATATACATTAATTGGCGGTTTATGTTATTGGTAAAGCTTTTGGTCAACAGGAGGCTATTAGTAGTTAAGTCTTTGAGGAGTCAAAAATTATACAAAGATTTTCAACTGTGTGTGTCGGGTGGTCAGCACCTCTACCCCTCTCAATGTTCAAAGGGTCAAGTGTACAGTGAAGAGAGAGGACAGTTGTGAAGGGACACTTTTCAGTCTCGAATATGATGTGAAGACAAACAGATGACATGGTATTTAGTAACATGATTTTTATATTTGAGGCTTAGCATTTGAAAGAAATGTGTGATATTTGTAAAAACAAAATCAACTATCAATAGCCAGATGTTGATGAACTCATGAACATCCTAAAAATAGGACTAAGTTATCACAAATGAATCTGAGAAAACAAACACTCTTCCACTTTTTAATCTTTGGGGCAGGCAAAGGGAGAGGTGAGGAAGGTCAGTGAAGTCGACTCTAGGTGTGTAATTGGCCACCCTTCCCCAAAGAGCGTTCTGAGGGGGTTTAGTCCTATTAGCCTCCCTGAAAAAAGAAAACAGGGATTTCCTTGGAAAATACTTTTTGGGAATGTTGCATGCTTTATGTCCTTCTTGTATATCTATAATACACATTAAAGATTATTGAAGCCTTGAAAACTTCTGTAGTAAAAAAAAAAAAAAACAAACCCAATTAAAATGTGTTTAACCCAGTGTTTAGATTCTAGATTCTAGAACTCATTTGAACACATAAATCCCTTTTGCATATAACTCCTATTAACATCCCACAGGACCAATATTTCCCAGAATCTACATAGGGAACTGCAATTGTAGTCTATTACATTTTTTATTTGTCTTTAAAATAACAAATTTCTTATCTGTAATTGGAAAAAGCTGCAGTTCCCCTCCCACCCCGAAGCCCAGGCTAATATGATTCCTTTTCAACCTGAGGACTGGCTTCTTCCTGTCTCCTGAGAGGTGCTCCTGTGGCCAGGGCTGGACCTAAAGGCCAACAAGACGACCCTGCCAGGTACAAGCAGCTGCAGCCTCAGGTGCACTTCAAAGCCTTGCTCCCCAGGTGTGGGCTCAGTCTGGACTGCCCCTGCCTCACCTGGCAGCTCGTTGGAATTGTAGATTCTCAGGTGCCCCCCAAGACCTACCAAAGGAGAATCTTCATTTCAACAAGATTCTCAAGTGATTCACATGCAGTGAACCACAGCCCAGAGGGAGAAGCAGGGAGAAGGTGTCTCGTTCTGGAAGAGGATTGAAGCTGGGGTGGGGCGGGGGAGCCTCACCTGGCTTTGGAACTAAGTGTCCACACAGAATGACGGAACCTAGGGCAGCTACAGCTCTGTGCCTTTTGAGAGTGTGGGGAGGGTGAGGTGGAGTCAGAGAAAAGCCAGGAGGAGAACTTTGAATCTCTTCAGGGAAGCGAAACAGGACTGGCCCAGCAAATTGAGACCAACAGACATAGCAGCCCTGGCCTCAGGGGACGTAGCTTCTTGTGAGAGTCAGGCAAGAGTGATGGCAGCCACCCTTGGCAGGTGTGGAACCCCCAAACAGCTAGGTGTCAATGACCCCTCTTCCCAGATAAACTTCTCAGTGGGAAAAAAAATGCTGTGACCCCAAGCAGATGTGAAATGGGCCTCATCCTGAATTACCTTCAAGTTGACTACACAAGTTAGCATTCAGATGCTTTTGTTAATTCTTCAGACCTCATCCACATATGCATACACACATACTTACTAACAAAAAGAGAAAGAAAAAAAAAATACCTAGACCTTACACTCGTCAATACCACAAAATGATTTCTCCATCTCTCTGTCTTCATGCACTCAGAAGCCCCCTGCTCGCACGCAAACTCACACACGCACCCGTGCGTGCATGCGCACTTGAAACTTAATCCTCTCTGGGTGGTATTTGGCACATATTAACATATGAAGGACAAAAATAATATATCACAGAACTCACAGGGTTATAGACTTTGGCATAGTGACAGTTCCCATCCCTTACCCTTGGAAGATAGAGCCCTTCATTCTGCAGCTCAGGAGGCAGCTATTGTTAAATGCTTCCATGCCTGCTGTGAATGTTGCCCCACATTGCTGAGCTCCTACAGCATATGTACAGGAATCACAGTGCTCAAAACGTTGCCCTGAAAAACACAGTTCAGTGCCCAAATTGGTCTATAAAATTAAAGATATAGATAATTCCACTTTTCCCATTCCTGCTTCCCCTCTCCCTCTACTAATAATGAAAAGATTAATTGGACAGGAATGTGTCACCCAAGAATCTCAGTAAGCCTAGAAACACGAAGTCTCCGGGCTCAGTTGTGGGGGAAGCTGGCACCATCTTCCTCTACTGAGACCCAGGGAGTTAGGGAATATGGTCAAGGTCGCATCCCTAATTAGGAATTGCTGCCTGGACTCATAGGTCCTCAGCCCACCCCCATGGCGCACACACTACCCACGCCAGGGAGAAATAAAAGGCACCGCCAGGATGGGCTCTGGAATGATGACATCCTGCACATGTGATGCACAAATCTAACTGCAGATGGGAAAACCTGACGCTTAAAGAAAGCCTCTCGACCTATTGTTTTCTAACATTTTGGATATTGGCAATGCAATTTTTCCTCTTAATTTAAACCCCTGTGAGTTTTCAAGGGGAATTTAAGCTAAAAAACACATCTTTCTGGTTAAATGGGAGACTGTGCTCCCTACAAAGAAGGAGGGAGATAGGTCTTGAGGCTGTTGCTGGCTGAGTCCCCAAAGGATTTGGGTAAAAGTTGTTGGAAAAGTTGGAGAAGAAGGTTGTCAGCTGAGGAGGGGTGGAGTGGGGGTGCTAGAAGGACAGAAGAAGGAATGGGCATGCTGCCCTGGGGGGTGGTTAAAGGAAGCAAATACAAGGAGTGCTGGGCAGAGGGGAGGCTGGGCTGGGCTGGGGACCTCACAAGTCCCCAGAGGTCGGCAGGGCCATGTCATCTAATTCCGTTCTAAGGCCACAGGACAGGAGTGGGGAAAGTGGCTGTGTATTTTTTGACTATTCTTTTCCCTGCTTACTTCTCCTCCAAGACAACGATGGGTCCCTTGAAGGCAGGAATCACACTGTAGTGATCTTAGTATCCTTAGGTCTTGATATAATGCCTAGCACATGGTAGATGCTGGGAAATGCTTCAAGAATATATTTGATAAATGAGAAAAAGTAGGCATTTCCAACCCAAACTACCAAAAGCTAACCAAGTCTAGACCAAGACCTTAATGATTAGGGTTACTTGTTAATATTTGTGGATCACATGCCAAACTGGTAAAATTAATAGCTTGATTTGGTGAAATAAAAAATCCACTGGTCAACGTAGTACAGAAAGAAAGTAGAAAATATAAACACTTTGTCAAACTCTACTCGGTTCAATCGTCCAGCATGATCAACAGTGGCTCTGGGTGGACAAAGTGTCTCCTTCCCCTTCCTTCCCCTCCTCTGACCTTTGCTTTGTTTCCTGCCTTATCTCTGTTGGTTTTTAAGATCTACTAGCTTTTGACAAAAACACAAAATCGCATTATATGTGCTGACTTTTCACTCTGAATCTCATGGATGGCTCATTCCTTTGTACTTACAAGCCCTGGGGGTGTAGCAGTTGCTGCCTGGGCATGGGCTGGGGCAGGGCAGCAGGCAGGAGCTCTGTGCACCCGGAGCCCACCTTGGCTGAAGGAGGGAAAGAACAAACTTCAGATCTCAAGCAGTGCACCAGCCTCTCTCCTTCCCTAGAATCTGCAAACTAGTGCACATCCCTAAGGATCAAAGCAGGTTAGAGCAGAAAGAGATGTTAGAAATTTTATTTTGTCAATAAGGAAATCACAGCCCATGATCATGTGGCTGGTTGGCTGAGATTGGGACCCAGATCCTCCCTGGGTCAGTGGGCTTGCTTTTGCCTACACCTCATGCTGGTGGCCAGTGCAGGCAAGGAAGACCACTGCTGGCACCAGGCAGAGAGACTCAAGATGTTACAAATGGGGGAGCTGGGTGTTGCGTTCCACTGACTTGGGCTTACATACATCCAGTCAGCCCAGACCATGCCTATTGTAGATATTAGTGCTGTTTGAAATATATTTCTAGGTCTTTTCCTTTTCAGGCCTGTGGTAGGATGGCCATCTGCTCCTTTGTTGTGAAGTAGAGTGGGTGGTCATATAAATGGTTCTAGGTAATACAGATTACAAGTAGAAATGATGTATATCACTTCTTCACCAGAGCATTTAGTCGCTGGGATGGGACTTATAGAGCTTCTCTCTTTTTCTTTCTGGCATGGCAACCAGCAATGTTTGAAATAAATGATGGCTTCAGCAGTTTGGGCTCCTGGGTGATGATGGTGAGCAGAGTGTATCCTGATATCATGGGCACACAGCATGCGTGAATGAGGCATGCGCCGCTAGGATTTGGAGGGTATTTCTTACTGCAGCAGCACTCAACATGGCCTGTTCCAGAGAAACTCCACTATCATTTCCAGGGCAATTGACTGTTCCTCTGCACCTCTCTTCCCTTACACTATCCTCACTTTCCCTCCAGTGTACTCTCACCCTGTCAGGGTTCCTTTAAGTTTTTGTTCTTGGATGACTTTTTTTTTTTTTTCCTGCCAGACCTCACCAGCAGGGGAAGAGGAGGAGGAGCTGTGATACTGTGTGCTCCCATCACCCCTCCCACGGCTGCTGCTTAATAATAATGGAGACCAATAAAAAGATCTCATTCTGATGTCGCCCTGGAACCTCACGGGTAAAACATGAAAAAGTGTGGTGTGCATTCAAAAAAGATAAAAAAAAGTTTTGCAATATAAATTAATAAAGAGAACATTGGTGGAAAAGAGATTAAGGTTTTGATAATTATTTTGAAAAAGAGTAGGAGGAGAGTGATAGCAACAATCATCATGGAGATGGTGGAATTTCATTAGTTTCATATGAATTTGTTTAAAGGAATGTGTAATTTAAAACTTTTTTTGTTAGTGATGGGCTATGAGCCACCCCAACTTTTGTTATTAAACATATTGAGCATCTGTACCTTATAATTTAAAACATCCTTTTCTTTTAAAAATGTAATATTTTATAAACACACGTCTAGTACATGCTGAGTGAATGAAACTTGGAAAACACAGAGAAACACAAAGAAAAAAGTTCTAGAATTTTCTATCATTCTGTCACCCAGAAATAACTATTCAACATTTTGTTCATGACTTTAGAGACTTTCAAATATGTAAATATATGTGATTATAAATTTTATACATGTTGCTATAGACTGAACTATACCCATCCCCCAAAAGATTCATATGTTGAAGCCCTAACCTACAATGTGATGGTATTTGGAGATGGGGCCTTTGGGACACAAGAAGGTTTAGATGAAGTCTTGAGGTGGGGCCTTCCTGATGTGATTAATGCCTTTATAAGAGACACTGGAGAGCTTTCTTTCCCTCTACCTCCGCCATGTGAGGACACAGCAAGAAGGTGACTGTCTACAAACTAGGAAGAGGTCCCCACCAGAACCTGACCCTGATGACACCTTGATCTTAGACTTCCAACCTCCAGAATGGTGAAAAATAAATTTTTGTTGTTTAAGCCACCCAGTCTATGGCATTTTGTTATGGCAGCCTGAAAGACTAATACGTATGTGTGTGTGTATGATTATTGTTTAAAACCACTGAAGAATGGTATATTATGCAATGGTAGCTAACAGATAAAGAGGTCAAGAATGTTTGTTTGTTTTTAAACTGGGGCATATTCATGTATATTGGGAAGAATTATTATAGTCTAATTATCAAATAAGGTTTTTCCTTCTAGGTTTCCCTTATTTGTTAAGAATTAAACAAAAATATTAAAAACAGGTAATTTCTTTGACCTAATATTTCTACAAATTTAATTTATAAAAATAGTTGTACAGAGTAACATTTATATTAAAATGTTTATGGAACCTTTATTGTACTGAAAATTAGAAATAATAATGTCTAGAATAAGGGACTGCTTAAGAAAATGTGATACATTTATTGATACAATGGAATACTCTATAGCCTTTAAAGTTATACTGTGAATGAGTACAAGTAAAACTGCAGAGATCTGGGTAAGGTCAGTTCATTGCTGCAGTATCAATATCCTGGATGCCATGTTGTAATATAGTTTTGCAAAATGTTATCATTGGGGGAAATTGGATAAAGGGTATACATGGAATCTCTGTAGCATTTCTTACAACCACATGCAAATCTACAATCATCTCAAAATAAGTTTAACTTTAAAAAATGAAAACAGTTAGTGGAAATGGTTTATGAAGGCTATTGGTACTTGGAGACAAATTCTTGTTCCAAAATTCTACAGTAATGGATTAATATTGTAGAGAATTCTGTGAAAGTGGCCAAGCATGTTGATGAGTGTACTTAGAGTAGGTGAAATTGTATTTTGGAAAAGTAATTCCACCACCTAACCCACTCTGCATTAGAGCATTTCTTATTTTGGGAAAAGATATTTTATTTAATGCAAAGAAGAAGAAAAATCATACAGAAAAAAATGTAATTTGTTCATTTATTTCCCAGAAGTATACCAATACATAAGAATCTCTAAAAAAATATGTTAGGGGAGGATGTTATTGACTTGGGAATTTGTTAATGAACTTTAAAAATAAACAGCAGATTATGAAACGGTATAATATGATAGATAAAATTTTTATGGCTAACTCAATGTTCTTATTGGTTTTTCCTCCTGGGATAGCAGGTGAGCTCTGGGATGTTCTCACAGAGATAACAGAAGCACAAGAGCCCAAGCCTATATCTAGGTTTAGAACGGGCACATCACCATTTTCCCTTTATTCTTAGGGCCAAAGCATGTCACACAGCACGTCAAAAATCAAGTGTAGGGCAGGTCACCCCAGCCATGTTGGGAGGACACTACAAAGTAACATGGCCAGGCACACAGAAACAGGGAGAGATGAAGACATGGGGCCATTTCTACAATCTACCACAGCCCCACTTTCTTCTCTACTTACTCTCACCTTTCTCTGTGAAAGAAACATAAATGGGCCTTTAAAGCAAAACTCTTCAAAAGGGTTGCCTGGCTCCTGGTACATATTTGGTGAATAAATTAAAAAATACTGAATATTTTATTTTAAGCCTTTACAGCCTGATACAGATCTCTTTTAAAAATGTGCCTTTCTTTTCTAGTGATTTCGAAGATGTAGATCACATTATTGGAAATTATGTTTTTCCTGCTGTAAAATATTCTGCTTTCCCCACTAGCGGGTACTTCCCATTCCTGGACCTTCTAGTGCTGCCCTGAGGGGCTGGCTTGCTTCTCACTGGCATTTCCTTCACAGGTGCTTGATGTCAGACTTTTCAACTCTGCTGGCTTTACATCTGCTCTCCATCCTGCAAAACTCTGATTTTCCTTGTTCAATGTCTCTTTATAATTTTGTATTATCTTTATTCCTTTCACCTCACTTTGTTGGCATTTTGATAGTAACGTGAATAATATAAATAAATAACACAGATTTTTATCTATCATATGAATTATAAATATTATTTCCCAGTTTATCACTTGCATTTGTTTTTTCTACAGTAGGCTTTAATAAACAAATATTTTAAATTTATATGTAGCCAAACCTGTGAATTTATTTTTTTAGGGTTCCTGACTTTGACATTATGTTACTTACAAAGGGCTTCCCTGGTTCATACAATTATTTGCTCATTTTTTTCTAGTAATTTTAGGGAGTTATACATTTCTTCATTTAAAAAATTTTCTTACGTCAAATTAAGTAGGTTCCACTGTATAGAGAGGCTTGTGACCAGTTCTTTTCCCTCTCTGTTAAGAAATTAATGAGAAAATTGTCCAACATATTTACAGGATGAATTTAGGGTGGATGTTAGACTAGAATTTAGTTTGAGAATGTGTTAAACTGCTAGGTAAACAAGCTCCTTTCTATGAGAATAAAACAACAACAACAAAACTGTCTAATAGTCTGGGATGGTTTAGTGCCATGTTCATAAAAATAATGCTGGTGTCTTTCATACAGATTGCATGTTGCAGCTCAATTGTGCTCTCACATACATCATTACATTCCAAAAATGCAGGAGGCAAAGCATTAGACCTGATTTTCTCAAAGGATCTTTCCAGCCTGATCATGCCTTGATCTAGTCATTAGGTTTGCAAGAGTCCCATTTTTAATGATTTTACCAAGTTTGGCTGACTTATGAAGAAGAAAGGGAAGACAGGAAAAAAGGAAACACACAGAAGATATTTGAGGCTATGTCTATGCTCTTTGCCACGTAACTTTGCAGTGATCTGCCAACATGGGTGGACATGGTTTAGCCCAAAGAAAAAGGTGGAAGTGATGATGTGCCAGTTCCAAGCCTAGATGTAGGCTTGAGCTCTTGTGCTTCTGCCATCACTATGAGAACATGCCAGGGCTCACCTGCTATCCCAGGAGGAGGAACCAATGAGAACATTGATACAGCCATAAAAATGTTATCATATTATACCATTTTATAATCAGCTTGTTTTTCACCTTTGTTAAAAAATTCCCATGTCAATAAATACTCTACTACACTATTTGAATTGTGTCTACTGCACAAAGCGAGCACTAGAAGAATGTGATTTTCTGGTCTGCTTGTTTTAGCATGTTTCTCTAGGTTTGTCATCAGCTCCAAGGGAACAAAGAGACTATAAAAGATATTTTAATTTAAGTGACTGTATTCAATTCTTTCATTTTCATTATAAAACTGTCTGCTGTAAAGTAGTGTCTAATGTGAAACAGTTCTAACTTGCTAACTAAACTGCATATTTATTCCTGTTAACATTAAACCACAGTTGCATATTCATCCAGTTGTTCTAACACATGACAATCCATAAGCATGACTCAGATTCAAAATGACTGCACCTAGACCTGAACATAGAAAAGACATTTAAAAAGAGTTGTTTTCTGCTATTCAAGCTGGGATCCAAATAATCATTTGCATATAGCAGCTGCCACATTATTTTCTAACTTGCCAACACAGAACTCAATCTTTTATTTAGTTTGCACACCTATAAACGTTATTCCATTAAGAAAAAGTTTCTTAATTTTTTTGTTCATTGAAAACCTTACTAAAAATCTCCATAGCTAAATGCTTGAGAAGAATCTGTATCCCTGCCAACCAAAAATGACTCAAGGAGTTAAGACTTTGGTTCCACTCTCAGAAATGTCATCTGTTGTAAAAGAATTCCTTAAATCACCAGAAATGTAACATAAAGCTGGCTAGAGTCCTAAAAGTCTGGTTTATCATATAGGCACTTTCCAAGAGAAATTATTCATTGTGATGGATTATAACCTGGACTCCTAAAATTAGAATGATGAGGGCCTTCCACATTGGAAGCGACAGTTCAGAATTTTTTTTCATTATTTTATTATTACCAAATTCAAAATGAAATGTCACCAGCTGATTGCTGATGTCTACTGTTTCTCCATTTTGTTTCCCGTGGGACAGGTCTGCACATTCCCGGGTGTGTATGTTCACTCCTAGTGACTTTAACTGAATTCATTAATGGGAAGTGCTCATGGTAGAAGCATTAGGAAAACTCTTCGTACTTCTCCCCCATTGTTGTCCTCAGTGCTTCTTCCCTACAGTCCTGGGAAATTTCACTCTGGTTAGCAGGGGATTCTTGTTCCTGTTCACAAGTAGGGTAAGTCCTTGAGTTATTTTGTAACTGAAATGATATACGTGAAACTTCATGCACCAAATAAATTACCAAGTTCCTTTGCTTTTAGCTGGAATTGCAGCAAGTCTAATGGTCATACACATTATCTCACACTGATCAGAAATGCTTTAATGAATAAAAATGGGGGAAATGTTCTTACTCAAACAAAAGCATCTATCAAGTGCTTGATAGATGAAGTCTTTTGAATTAAGAGCCCATAGCTGGAGGAAGCAATAAAAGCAACTCTTGGTGTCAAACAGAATCACTGACTCAGAAAACAGACAATTCCATGAAGAAAAATCCTAGGTTTTAAATGTCCTAAGTTGTAAATGGAGCTCCA
Organism: Lepilemur ruficaudatus; assembly: GCA_963574885.1. Classification (NCBI taxonomy): domain Eukaryota; kingdom Metazoa; phylum Chordata; class Mammalia; order Primates; family Lepilemuridae; genus Lepilemur; species Lepilemur ruficaudatus. The sequence continues at coordinate 78,680 of CAUYRT010011461.1, forward strand.
TTTCATTGGCACCTCACAAGTTAATAGATTCCCTTCTTGAGCCAGTAGCCCCTCATTCTCCCAGTCACCAGAATGGGGAGTCCTCAGTCTTCACTGGACTTTTCATTCAATCAGTTGCCAAGACTTAGAGCTGCCATTTTTGAGCTTCTTCTTCTATTTCTTGCTTTAAACCTTCATTGCCCCCAAATGGTTCCACTGTCCCAAAGCCCTTGTTATTTTCTTTTTGGCTGAATTTATTTATTAATTATTTATTCTCAAGAAACAATGCAAAGTTGACCATTTCTCATTTCTGAGATAAGGCAAATGCTGCCTGTTCAACAGCATCTTTTTTCCCTAAAGCACATTGATACATTTAAGTCACTATTTCTCAAATTTCAGTGTTTCTAGAAATCACCTGGGGATCTTGTAAAACTAGAGATTCTGATTCCCTAGGTGTCAGGGGAGGGCCTGAGATTCTGCATTGGGAACAAGCTCCCATGCGATGCTGATGAGGGCATTTAAGGACCACATTTTGAGCAGCATGAGTTTACATTGTCTTACAGCCATCTCAACATTACCGATGGTACCTTAGCATTGCTGGTGATTTCTGGGTGTTTTGCGTGGGATAGTTCTAGTTTTCATTTTGCCTGCTTTGTAAATGTAATTCTAGGTGCCTGCATCATTTTTAACAGGATAGCAGAACTGATGCAACTACATTAAAATAAAAAGAGAGACATAGTGTCTGGCTGCCTTGGGCATTCCTGTTAGCAGAAATTGAAGTCTTTCAGGGGTCTTAATTTTTAATAGCTATGCTATCAGATTCTCAGTCTTGGCATTAGGGCTAGGTGTTAGAGCTTTCCATGAAGTGTTCTGATTTATGGACTCACTGCTCCTTACCATAAAATGAGAAGAAATCATAAGTTTGAAGAAAAATTCCACAGTCTAGCTAATGGGATTTCAAACTATTTGTTAATTAATAGGCATCTAATAGCATGAAGATCAGAATAACTCCAACTTGCAAAATCCACTTAACATTCTGGAAACATCGGCAACTGAAAAGTGGGTTACATGATATAATGAGTGTAGTTGCCTTTCTCCAGACCTGTTCTGTTTCCCTGCCCTCTCTGGCCTGTTTCTGGCTCCACTTACCTTTTCCACTAGTTTACCAGATGATTCATCAACTTTCTGGCATTTTCTACTTACCATCTGTGTCCAACATCCTGGTAAAATCCAATAAACTTTCTAATATCCAGCATCCCATTAACTATATCCTTATATATAGCTAGTTCACTGGGAGTTGATAGTTATATGGTAGCCTCAAGGCAAAGAGCTTTTTGAATGCCTACATGTGCCAAGTTCTGTGCTGGTTACATCAACTAAATCATCTCATTTAATCCTGAAGCATTAAAGACTGTTTTACAGAAAGATTAGATTATGCTCAATTTATTATTAAGAATAAATATATCTTCTTTCTACAACTTCTCAAATGGTTATTAAGTTGTATTGGCTAGAATGCATAATGTCTATAAGGTATTAATGCAAGAGATACCAAAAAAAGAAATAGAGTGAAAGATAAAGATCCCTCCTTCCCATCACTCTTGATGAGAGTGTGGCAACTGTTGTCACATCTGAAGGCAACCACTGTCAACAGTTTTTCATGGGTCCTTCCAGAAGTTAAGCATGGTGTACTAGATGGCCCAACGATCAGAGATCAAAAATCATTAGCCCTCCTTGATCAGTCAAAATACCCTTTCTGCATGGTGTCAGTTATCAGGGAATTCACTGAGTTCAGCATGGTGGCATTATTGCACGCAAATAGTGTATCACATAAAAACTCAATATTCTTCTCAATTGTAATCATTAAGCCATAACCAAAAATTTTAATAAACAAGGCACTGAGTTCCTGTTAATGGGGATGTGTGGCCCTTCTCCTGAGACAGCCCTTGGTAATCAGAACCTAGATGTTGCCAGAGAAGGGTTGGGTAATTTATGTATCTGGTCTATGAAATGAAAAAAAGCAAGCAGAAAGCAACACTATTCTTTCTTAGAACTGCCTAATGAACTTGTTCTCCTATTTGGAGATAAAATCCTAGGCAGACCCATAACGTTTATGCCACTCTTAGTTACTAACAAATACTTTGTGTTTTGAGATCTTAAAGGTCCAGTTTGGTGTAATATCAAAGCTTTAAATGCTCCCTGAATTCAAAACTCCCTGTGTCCCAGACCAGTCCTGCCTCAGCAGGGCGCGGCAGGTCATGGCACTCCTTACCTTGCTTTTCTGCTACTTTTCTTTGGCTCTTCTGCTGCCTTTGGGTCCTCCAGCATTGGAACAGCAACAGGGAGGAAAGGCAAGGTTGTAATTTGACAGGGTCATCTGGGCTGGACCTTGTCTGAAGGCCACTGTTCTCAAAGGGCATCTTCAGAGCTCCTCCAAAACACGTGCACTGCGGAGCTCGCATTGCGGTTGCCTGACACAGGTGTCTCCTGCACTGGCTGCTGTGACTTCCCTTCCAACCCTGGCTTCAGGCAGAGCACCTCTAACTTCCTCCTGCTGGGGTTCCCTGCGCCTCCTGCTGGCCCTCTTGCATGGAGCCCCAGTCCGGGCTGAGTCCAGCTCCTTTCCCCACCGTCCTCCCAGGCAAAAGCCTTTTGCTGCACCACTGCCATCGGTGGAAGTGCGACTCGTTCCAGCTCTCACCCCCAGTTCTCTTCAGCGCCAGAGGCTGCCGTGTCTAGCTTCTCACCTTCTGACTTTTGCAGGTACTAATCTCTATGTGGTAGGCTGAATAAGCCCCCTTGCCCCAAGATGTCCTCTCTCTAATCCCCAGGACCTGTGAATAGTTCACATTACATGGCAAAACGGACTTTACAGATGCGGGTAAAGTAACAGATTTTGAGATGAGGGGATTATCCTGGATTATCAGGTGGGCCCAATATAATTACATGAGCCCTTAGAAACAGAGAACATTTTCCAACTAAAGTCGGAGAGATGCGGCCTCACGAGAAGGATTCTATGCACTCTTGCCGGCTCTGAGAGGTAGGGGCCTTTGTGCAAGAACCGGAGAGAGGCCGCAAGGAGCCAATGGCAGTCTCCAGCCGACAACCTGGGAGGAAACAGGGACCTCAGTCCAACAGGCAAATGGAACTGCATTCTGCCAACAACATGCATTAGCCTGGAAATGGATTCTCCCTCAGAGCCTATAGACGGGAATACAGCCCTGCCAACGCCTTGATTTCAGCCTCCTGAGGTTGAAGCAAAGAAACTGGCTGAGCCCGCTGGACTTCTGACCTGTAGAACTGTGACACAGTAATTTTGCTATTTTGAAGATGTTAAATTTGTGCAAATTTGTTTCAGCAACAATAGAAACTAATACGCCATACGTTCCCCAAAGTCCAGGGGTCATAGGTCAGCTCTTCAAGTGACTCTGAAGCCTCGCCTCTCATTTGGTTAAGATGAGGGGAAAACACAAACATGGGAAGAGGGAGCATTTCAGCAGCCTAACTGTCCTCTCTGATAAAATCCGCATCGATTCACAAGTCTCCCCTTATATACCTGAGATTGTATAACAGGCTCATTTTTGGTCACCCCTTAGCAAGTGACATCTCTTTAGACTACCTGGGCATTTAATAACATTTGTTCTCAGCTCTAGGACCTCAGCTAGCACTGAGACAACAGGCGAAGTCTCATTTTAACATCATGTTCCGTATGCGTGCCAGCAGCGTGGCTTTCCCTTTTAGGTTTAACATTCTTAAGACATGCTGCGTAGACTGGGGCTGCTCTGAAAAAGCCAGGTGACAGGAGAGGGAGTTCAGGTTGCAAAGAGAGAATTCACCACCAGGGTAGGCTGAGAGGTTATAAGAAAGTAAAGCTGCCCAAGACCCGAGTTACTGTGGATGAAACAACACTTCTAGCCCTAGACTTTGGGCGTGGTGGGACCCAGGGTCGAGCAGCAGTGTGAGGAGAAGGGAGTTTGTGTTTGGTGGTTCTGAGTGAGGAACGGCTCACAGGGAGCAGGATTTTTATGTCTCCCTACAATGAGCTCCTTCCTCTCTGGATTTTGTGGTTTCACAGCTTGAATTTCCAAGACAGCGCGGGGTTGAGGGGAGCGGAGGACAGAGCAGCAGTTCTGTGACAGAGTCCCAGGTCTGTGTGAGGGTACGGGTGGGCCGGCAGGGCCCACTCCTGGAGGCCACATGTGGGGCAAAATCTGGATCGTTTCTGCATCTGCAGAATGATGTGCATCCGAGGAGGGAGGGAGGTGGGGGGCAACTTCCTCAACAGTTTGTGCCCCACGTTGCTGTCCTTAAAGAGCATTTTGGAGGCATGACTTATTTTGTAATCTCTTTCAGCTTCCTTTGTTTGGTCAGTCAATACCTACTAATTGAATGCCTACTATGTGCACACCTATGACCATCACTCTAGGAGCTGATGTGTTCATGATGCCATTGCTATTTAGGAATTGTGAGATCATGGTTAGAATCCCCTCCTGCCAAGAGCTCACTAATTTCACAGAGTGAAGGGCAGCTATAGGGTTAGTTCAAGAATCCTGTTTTCTTTCTCTACTCATTTCAGGAAGAAAAAGATGAATATAAAGTATAAAGAAAAAGATTAACATAAAGCCTAAAGATATCTTGATGTAGAAAAGTCTTCTTCCTGGTTGTTTAAGCTGAAAGGCCTCAAAATTAAGGCCATCTATGCATATTTTATGTTTCTCATTTGATTATCTATAATGGATAACCAAGAAATACATGTGAGCCCATATCCCCAGCACCTAATGTCATTCCCAATATATAATATAGTGCTTGGTAAATATTTGTTGAGTCAATGAATATGGAAAAATGCAAACCAAGCATTTGAAACATTATGCTGCATTTCTTTCAGCTTCAACTCCTGGCTAATGAGTGAGGAAGGTCACTGTAAGAGTGTGAGGGCCATCAGAGCTTCATATTTCAACAGCCAGTGCCAAATTCTTAATGTCAGATGGGACGAGATGGGATGTTAAACTGTTTCTTATTACCACGTTGTTGGCCCTGATCGCCTCAGTATTATTCTCCAATTGCTTGGTCTCCGTGGATCTCTGACTTCTTATTACCTCCAATTGGAACGCCCCACAAATCATCCTGCTTTCTGTATCCTCTCTCACCTCCAAGTAATCCTGTCATCTTGCTCCAGTTAGAGACACTTCCAATAAGAAGATCGTGGCAAATTCTCTTCCTACCTCTGTGTGCTCTTCAGGAAAATTATCCTCTGGAAAAGTGGATGTTACAAGCACTTTTCAGAATGTATTTAGTCTCAGTTTCTCCTGTCTTTCAACCTTCTCCTAAGCCAGTTACCTTTGCATTGGGGTAGAATTAAATTCAAGGAGATAGAGGTTCTGGATTTCTTCCTTTGACCAGATGGAAGTCGTTACATCAGAATGCTGATGACTGCAAAATCTTGGACATATTGTTTTCACAATTAGGAAATGGCAAACACAAAGTTCTTCAGTGCAAAGCCAGCATGCGAGTTCAGCTTCCATTTGCTGCTATAAATTTTGTTCTTGTTGCTGCCAGTAAACACCAACTGTTCAAGTGAAATAGTAAATCCAAATGTGCCTGTTGGATGAGAGTGAAAAAAAAATTATATGCTGCATAAATGCTGATGTGAAAGGATTTTTCAACACACTGAACCAGGGTAGGGAAAGAAACAGAGGAAGAAAATTGAACTAAATGCAGCTCCCACTAAGAACTGGGTAAAAAACACTAAAAAGAGTCTTAAAGGAATGTTTAAATATTAAGGAAAAAATAAATGCAGAATTGTGATATTGGCTTTGGGATATCGGCTCAATGTCCTATTCTGGGCACTCATCTGGGTTACCAGAGAAGGGACCCACAGATTGTGCAAAGCAAGGGAAAGAAAAATCCCGGCGTTCACTCGAAGCTGATGGGGGCACATGGCCCAGAAGTTACTTGCTAATGATCAATCTAACAGCTTAAAGCCAAAGCCAGTAGCTAGTACAATCTGTAATAGGATTTAGTGACATTTTATCTCACATATTTACTTTGAGGCTAATCAACAAACATTTGTACTCAGGTCTTTCTACAGTTTAATGTAATGTTTAACTGGAATTATGATTTAGGAAGGTAGTTTCGTAAATGGTTTTCTGAAATTTAACTTTGGATTACCTACGTTTATAATGGATTGCTCGTCTCCTTCCCCTCATCATTTTTCTTATGATGAAAAAAATGTATGAAGCTTGGAGCTGGCTGACCTGAGTTCTTGTCTGACCAGGACTTCTTTCTCATGAGGGTAATAAGGAACATCCACTGGGTTGTTGTGAAGGTTAAATGAGATAATAGATGTTAAATGCCTGGCACAACCCTTGCACATAAAACGTCCTTAATAATAATTTAGTTCCCCTTCCAGATTAGACTTTGCAAACAAATGATTGAAAAACAGAACATTCAAGTCAATTCTTTAGTGTGATGAGGCTCCCGGCCAAGAACCAAGCTATAAAGATCTTTCAAACCAGAATATTTTAGCATCTGAGAATGGCTGGGCCTTATCTTCATGGCTAAAGTAAGCATTTTAATGTAAAGCAGTCTTTTTTCTTCTTCATTGTCTTATGGAAGGGAAAGCATTTTCAGAATAATGATTAAAATCTGTCCTTTATAGATCTGAAGATCTGGGCGAGTTTCATACTGAAGTCAAGATCTCCCGAAAGTGTTAAATGGATATATGAGGACCAGACGCTGCTGTCAAAAATAAAACAGACGCTGCTGTCTTGAATGCCTCCATGTGAAGCCAAAGCTAAGTGTTTGACCTGTTTTTGTCATTGAATTAATTGATGTATCTGGTTCAATTGGTCAATTTTTTTTTTTTTTTGCCTAAATGTTCATGTTTCAGCGTTATAGTCAATGTTTTCAAGAGTACAGAAAATACCAGTAGTGGCAAATATATGTGTTCAGAGGGAGAGAATTCATTTCTACATCCCAGATTTATGGCAATTTTTAAATATATATTAATAGTAAAGTGTTGGTTTCTCCTTACGGTTACTTCTGAGCATATGTCAATGATCAGAGTCTGTGTGCGTTTATTTCCATAGAAAATAATAGCAGCAGAGACACAGCCAAGCCAAGTTGAACCTTGCTGGGTGGATTTGAAGAAACATAGGCCAACTCAGGGCAAGGCAAACCCAAGAGATAGGAAGTATAAAATAGTAATAAATAGTCTTAGAAACAATTTTTCCTTGGAAAAGACATCCCAATCACATCCTACATTAACAGACCAGAAGAGACACACATGTTCCATGTATGGCACAGTAAGCGAAACCAAAAGGCTCATTTTAAATGCCTAATCCAGCTTGAATTGAAACCTTAATGAAGGAAATAGTGGTTTTGATTCAAAGAGGCTCCGATTGGGAGGCACGAAGCCTAACCTCCCACCCATCTGATGCCTGGTCTTCCTTTACGTGGTTCTGGCAAAGAGATCATCCAGTTGACACTTGCATGCTTCTAGAAACGAGCAGCTCACACCTCTACAGCAGGCCATTCTGCCTTTGCATACTGTTATTAAAAAACGTGTGCTTATTTTGGACTAAGTCTCTCCACCACCCCCCTGCTTGATTTCTGATGAATGTTATTTCCATACGTGCACACAGGTGTTGATCTATTAGTTACAATTTAATGGGGAGTACATGAGGTGTTTGTTTTTCCATTCTTGTGATACTGCACTTAGAAGAATGGTCTCCAGTTCCATCCAGGTTAATACAAGAGGTATTAATTCATACCATTAATTCATTTCTTATGGCTGAGTAGTACCCCATGGTACACATATTCACATTTTATTAATCCACTCATGTATTGATGGGCACTTGGGCTGTTTCCACATCTTTGCAATTTTGAATTGTGCTGCTATAAACATTTGAGTGCAGATGTCTTTTTTATAGAATGTCTTTTTTCCTTTGGGCAAATACCCAGTGGTGGGATTGCTGGATCAAATGGTAGTTCTACTTTTAGTTCTTTGGGGTATCTTCATACTACTTTCTCTTTTAAAATTGTCAACAGCCACCCTCCTTACGAATCAGTGACAAGACAGATAAACTTAAAGTGGGACGCAGGTGGATTTGAATGGAACCGTTCTGGACTGCAGCAGTGCCTCACTCATGTTCCCACAGCCCCTACTGGCCCAACTTTGCAACCTTCCAGAACTTACCACTCTCCAGTCCTAAGGCACTTCCAGAGAGAAACCATAAACAGATCATAGCTTTCCCTTTTTCTCAGCCTGTGCTCTGGCTGCTGTAGTTAAAAACTATCTAGAGGTCATAAACACAAATACTTACCAATGAGACCAGGCCAACAACTTGAGTGAAGCCCACGGGGCCAGATGTAAACCCAGGAAGTGCTCAGAAGTGGCTTCTCCAAAGTCACTCTGCCAGTACTGCTACAGGAATGATCCGATCTTCTGATTGCCCTAGTATTTCCAGCAACAACCCGAAGCTAGCCCTTGGCACTCTTGGAGAGGACAGCAGGAAGTTGAATGTCATTGATTAAGGGCAAATACCCTGAGGTAACATGGCTCCAAATACCCCAGTGCCACATCTGGGAGAGTCAGCACAGGCAGTATAGACTCTTGCATGTTTGAAGACGGCAGTTCAGAAGCTGTGAACCATGCCAAAGAACCTGGACAGACAGAAAGCTGAATCTTATTCCAGGACAACTGCCACATTTATATCAGAAAAATTAAATATGATTATTCTGAATGTAATTTTCAGATATTTTGAACAATTACAGTACCAATCTTGTGTAGAACAAAAGTGAAACTATTCGAGGTAAAGGACCATTTTCTTCCAACATAACCACCACCTTCTATTGCATTATCTGATACTACCTTGATCTAAAGAGACAGGGCCACAAAGAAAGTATCTGCACCAGTGCAGGGGATTGTGGCGTGGGAACAGCTGTAATTGTAAAGCTGCCAACTTCAGGCCAATAGGGAGAGTTAACAGTGAATTTCTACTGATTGCTTACTATGTGCCAGGCCTTATGCTAAGTGTTTCACATGTAGTCACCAGTTAAATATCTATAACAACCTAATGATACAGGTATTATTATTGTCCGTATTGAATACATGAAGAAACTGAGGCAAAGAGAGCTTTAGATTACATCCCAATAGTCTCACTTCAGATCCTGGGTTCTTAAAACTTTCTTCTTTTCTACTATTTACTTCTAACAACAACCCCAATAGAAGGAGGATTGATTTGGATTGCTTAATATTGGAATGTGCACCTAATTCATGGTGTATTTTTCTCTTTGTCCTGTGTGTATGTGCATGTTTGTGCATGTGTGTGCGTGTGCGTGTGTGGTATCTGTGTTTCTTAGGCAAATTCCTAAGCAGAAGACTGGTTTGGTCTGAAGGTAGCTGATTAGGCATGTAACTGTGTATCCAGAGGCTTAATATGTGACACCACTCACTACCAAATGGTTTATAGTTGGGTTTCGAGGGCTCATTTCCTCATCTATGAAAGAGGGAGTTGGACCAATCACCTTCTCATTTTCTTTCTTGCCAGAACAGTGCATGGTTCTGTGACTTCCCAAACATCTCAGGTGTCTTCCAAAAACAAATGTTACAAGCCCTGACAGTGAGGGGGCCATTATGATGGGTAAAACTACAGCTCTTTCACCTTCCAATGGGACTGGAAGTTTGGGGAGAGGGGCAATACCCTGTCCCTACAAGGATGATGACCAATTAGCTGTCTTAAAGCCAGATTTCAACAGAGGATAACTTTTTGGTGGTTAAAGTGGGTATGAGAGTTAGATAGACTAGACATCCTGACCTCTCTCCATGGGAATCTATGTGGGGTCCTGGTGTCTTCCAGACTGTTCTTATATAATGAGTTAGCAACCATACAGAGTGGCTTTTAGTCAATAGAAGTATTTGTTTCAGTAATATCTAGAAGTTAACCACTTTTCTCTCCTTAGGATGTGATTTGATTTAACCAAAAGTTTCCAAAAGGCAGCCTTCTAAGCCGCTGTGGGCCTCGGGTGGATACAGCCTGAAATATATAGCCTGTGGCACAGACCAAGGCAATAATCTGTCTAATCTGGTATCAAACACCTTGTTATCATTTCCTCAGTAATGACTTTTCTATCAATCTAGATTTTCTGACTCTGAATGAAGGGTGTGGAATGCTCAGATTGTGCAGACCAACCTGCTACATGCAAATATCCTTCCTACAGAGAAATGGAGGAGAAGGCTAGAGACCTGATCTGGAAGCTCAAAGAGAACATTTCTTATATCTATTGCTTTAGAGCACTTTGCACGAAGCATCATCAATGCTTAACATTTATGGAAAATCAAAACATTCTCTGTTTCTAGAATTCTTCAAAGGGTGCTTTACATGTTCTCACAACCTGGCCAACTACATTTACCACCTACCTTCCACCTCTTATCTCCCTCTTTCTGTCCAACCACCCTTGGCTGAAGTCTGCAGCTTGTACAGCCTCTGACACAACAAAATGTTGGTCTGTTGGTGGGACCATCAAGAAGTACTAAAGTTCATCCCCCTGCTATCTCTCCAGGGATCCAGAGCTATGGGTCCCCAAGGAGTCAGAGGAATTCTGGGCTCCATGAAGAGTGAGAAAGTGTCTCTCTGCACAATATCACTATTTGTCCCTTGGGTCCCACAGTGTTTCTGCCTGTACACAAATGACAGAGGATCTCAAGTCTCCCAGTAGATAAGCTCAGTCATTTTCTGGTTTTAACCCTTCTTTCAACAAAGTCACTAATGAGCATAAAAGATCCTATTGGGAAATGGAAAACGTGCTCTTTTTTCCACTCTCAGTTTCTTAGTTTAGACGGCCATCAACTCAAGCAAATGGACAAGGTTCTCTCTATATAGGGAATAGTGAAATTCACCCTGGTCTGGGTTCAATCGGACACCCCTAAAAGTCCCATAAAATTGGATGAGGCTGGCTTCTTAGAGACTTCCTGGTTTAGCTCTTTCATCTTTCAGATAAAACCCAGAGAGGTAAGAATCTTGTCTATGGGCACACAGGGTCTCTTGACACCTTATTTAATGCCCACTAATGTAACATTTCTGTGACAACTCACTTCTGTAACAGCTCAGTACCAGGTTTTAACAAGTGAGTTTGTTAGTGGTCTACCACGACAGAAGTCTCTCTTGGTTCATAAATCCATCTCTTTGTGCCCGTTTTTTTTTTCAGTAGCACTCCACAGTCTCCATGGACAAGGGACAGATATGTGGCAGGGCTCAATGATTCTTAAAGGATTCTTCTTAGGAGCTTATCTGGCCCTTGGGGTTCAGCTTTTTGACTGTTTGGACTCAATGAAGGCGACACAATTTTCAGGACACCCACAAGGATCAAGTATAATAGGACTGACTCCTTGGCTTAAATAAAATCTATGGGCACCTTTTAAAAAATAACTTGTTGCATTTTTTTCTTAGTATCAAAGAAATACATACTTATCATAGGAAATTTAGGAAATATAGGAAACAAAACCAAAAAATTATATACAATCCCACAACCAAGAGATAATTATCACTAGCATTTTGGCATATTGACCCTTCCAATGTTTGTGTCTCTCTCTCTCAGCACAGAATTCAGAAAAGGGATCATACCATAAACACTCATTTGTAACCTGACTTTTTTTACTTACTATATTATAATCATATTTTCATATCATTAAATATTATTATATAGCTGGATGGTTTTCCATTGCATGGATACACCAAAGCTTATTTAATATTTCCACCCTCAATCTGCCAGTGGTATTTGTGGATATTAAGGTTATTTTCAATTTTTTAGAATTTTGAATTTGTGGCCACTAATTTCCTTTTAGTCAAATCATTTAAAATTTCCCCCTTGGGATAAATTCCTAGAAATGGAATCTGGGTAAAAGAATACTAAAAGTTTTAAAGCTTTTTGTTTAAGATGTCTTTTCTAACAATAGTTGTTGACTAAAAAGACAAAGAGGAGGTGAATGTGTGGTTCACCATGTGCTCAGTGGCTAGAGGTTTTAGCTACCTGTCTATTGATGTCTGATGTACCTGGCTCTGCCTTTTGCTTCCTTGGCTCCACATTTTTTTTTTTAAGAGATGAGTCTGGCTCTGTCACCCAGGCTATAACTCCTGAGCTCAAGCGATGCTCCTACCTCAGCCTCCAGAGTAGCTAGGACTACAGACACATACCACCACCTCTGGCTAATTTTTAAATTTTTATAGAGATGGGGTCTCACTATGTTGCCCAAGCTGATCATGAACTCCTAGACTTAGACAGTCCTCCTACCTCGGCCTCCCAAAGTGCTGGGATTACAGGTGTGAGCCACCGTGCTCAGCCTCCACTTTTTATAAAGTCAGGTTTTTTGAGGTATAATTTATATACAGTAAAATTCACCCCTTTTAGGTGTGAAGTTCTATGAATTCTGAAAAACATATATAGTTGTGTAAGCACCGCCACAGTCAAGACCTAGAACATTTTCATCACCCAAAAAGTTCTTTCATGCATCTTTGTGATCAATCCTCTGTCAATCCCCAGCTCCAAGAAAGCACTGTCCCTATAGTTTGTCTTTTCCAGTATGTTTTTAAAATGAAAGAACAGATCAGGTAGTCTTTTAAGTCTGGTTTTTTTCACTTAGCATAATGCATTTGAGTTCATCCATATCATTAAACTCAGAAACTGGGACTTTTCCATTATCGCAAATATTTTTTTGTTTTTTACTATCTTTCTCTCTAGAAATTTCTTATTGCTAGGTTTTTCATGCAGGTCTATGTTCCATTTTGAATTGATTTTGTGTATGAGGCATGGGATGGATTGAGGACCCTGTTTTTGTATATGGCTGCCTAACTGTTTCAACACCATCTGCTGAAAAAAACTATCCTTCTCCATCGAATTACCTTGTTTCCTTAGCTGAAAATCAATTAATTATTGTGGATCAAATCAAATTTGTAGATTCGGTTCTATCCCGCTGATATATGTGTCTATCCTTTCACCAGTATGTATGCTCTTGATTACTGTAACTTCATAGTTAAGGCTTTAAATCAACTTTGTTCTTCTTTTTCAAATTGTTTAAACTAAGGTTTCCTTTGCTTTTCCATATAAATTTTAGAATTAGCTTGCTGATTTCTACAAAACAGGTTACTGGGATTCTGACTGGAGCTGCACTGAATCTATAGGTCAATTTGGGAAGGATTGACATTTTAACAATAGTGAGTCTTCCTGGCCACCTTTTGATACCAAATCATTTCTTCTACTGTGGGTTACAAAACCAGCCACTCAGGTGGCTGTTTTTCTTGCACAGCTTGGCCTCATGATTGAGTCTGCACTGGATATTAGCTATTGGTAAACTGGATATTAGCTATTGGATATTAGCTATTGGTATAAGTCATACTGACTTCAACCCTACAGGGCATAGTATCACCCACTGTGGTACATTGAACTTGTGGGCCTAAGTTTTTACCATCCTTTTAACAGGTGTTTGCCACGTAGCTTTGCCATTAATGGCCTCCTACTGTGGGTAGGGAATCTGCTCTACCACTCAAAATTGGCCTTGACCGTGTCACACTAGATTTGTCCCCTGGAATTTAGCAGATGTGACACAAAGATTTTAAATGGTTTTGTACACTGGGGCTTGCTTTCTTGCACCTCTGCCAGTGCCTAAGAATATGCCCACTGGAGAACACGTAACATGTGGAGCAGAGCCAAGTTGCCCAGTCATCCTGGCCAAGGGTGGTCTTGATCAGCTGACAGCCAATTGCCACCACCCCCCGCAATATGCGAACATGTACAGCCAAGTTCAGTAAGCTGCCCAGCCAACCACTGCAAATGCCGGAGCTGTAAATCCTTATCATTCCACGCCTCCAAAAGTTTGTGTCTGTTATGCAGCATCATTGTGGCAATAGATAACTGACACATCTAAGGGATAACAGGCTCTTTAAATTCTTTACAAACAGCATTATATAATAACTTACCAGGATGGGGCAGTCTTTAATCAAATATGGCTTATTTTGTGGGTTAACAGCTCTTGATTTTTCCCCCATCATTCTCAATGTCAAATAGTAAAGAAAGAAAATTATCATAAGAGAAACCTTTCTATCCCCTGGCTACTACCTCCAATCCCTGAATCAAGCAAAACTGTAAACTCTGAAGAACATCTTCATTCCACTTAATTTTTATTCTTATCCCTAAGAAGGTTATATTGTCTTAACCCTTTTGGTAAATGATTGAGCATCCCAGCTGCGTAATGGTGACGGATCTACAGGAAAAGGTCAAAAGAAAGACAAGCAACAAAAAATGATTAATCAACTTTTTTTCCCATCAAAGTTCTTAGAACTATTTGCTGAATTGGGGGGGGTTTTATTATTTAAAAAAAATTTTTTTAAAAATAGCTATTCTTTGGGGTAGGAATGCCATGGCATAAAGATAAGAGTCATAACATTTAAGACATATTTACGAAGTCTAAACCACTAACTTGGCTGCAGTTGAAATGCATTCGGCTCCTTCCTGCTGTGCTCAGAGCGCTCCCAAAGGCTGGGCTGGCCAAGGTTGCTGCTGCTGCTGCCTCTTCCCTGGCTGGCACCATGGCCAATGAGACGAATGCAGGTGTGTAACCCATATTCAAGTGCATTTAGAAGTATTCAAATTTGTGTTTCTCAGGGCTTTGACTTCTGACATATTTCTAATCAATGGGGTGTGCTTAGATCAGAGGCCCTTAACAACAGGATGATTTTGCACAGCTTAAATTCCAGGGTCTTCTCTCAGAGCCAAAGAGAAGACAGACACCCTTCCCACAGATGTGCTGCCATTCAGGGCAATACCTCCTTGAAGAGGGGCCTCCAGGGCCCAAGGACAGAACCCTGCCACCACCACCTGAAGTGGCTTGGAATCCTTGAGACTTTGGCGCTGGCAGTTGTCTCATTCGGTTTCACTCACCACTATCCAGCCTCCTTGATGCCTTTGTCATTTATTTATAAATTACATTGCCTCCTTGATAAATGAAAATAGACTGGGTAAACCAAATTTGGTTTAGATTTAAGTTCTTAGGGAAAAAACAGAGAGCACCAGTCTCTGAAGCCAGTCCAGAGCTATCCTCGTAATTCCAAGAGAGCAGTCAAAAGAAAAAGTCAGGGTTTGTGAAACATTCTAAAAAAGCATAGCGGGCCGAAGCTGATGCATTTACCAGTGTGTTTACATGAAATGAATAACTCAAAGCATATTCAATAAAAATGATAGGAGACAGAGAGTGGGATGGAATCACATTCACTTGGATTCAAATCCCTTCTTTACCCCTTACCAGCTGTGGGACTAGAGTCTCAGTGTCCTGAACTCGAAAACGGAGATGATAATAGAACTTATTTCTAAAAGTCATCATGAACTTTAAAAGAAATAACGTGTATGGTGTGTTTGTTGCTGCCTGGAACTAGTTAAGTACTCAATAGCTGGTAGTTAATATTGTCAGTATTGATGCGATTGTCTATAGTGAAAATGCTAATGTTGTGATATTACATCAAAAACAGCCAGAATACCAAGTTGAATCTGCAGCATAATTAACACTATGTTGAAAAGAGTAACAGGGAAAAGGATGGAAATATATCAAAACGTTATCATGTGAGTTAGGACAGTGAGATTATTGGTGGCTTCCCTTTCTTTTCTATTTTCCAATTTCTGCTATAGTGTTAGACTACATTTATGATTAAAATAATTAAAAAGAAATGAAAATTATGCACAATATCTTACCAAGTTGTTTAACCTGGATCCAGTCATGAGGAAATAATCATATAAAACCAGACAGTGAGGCATTTTGGAAGACAATTTCCTTGAACTCATCAGAAAAATAAACGTCCTTTTTTTTAAAAAAAAAAAGTACAAAGGCAGGAGAACTGAGAACTGTATTACAGTAAAAAGATCAAAGTGATATAGCAACCAAATACAATGTGTGAATCTTGACCGGTCCTGGGTCAGAGGAAAAAAAAGTGAAAGTCAATTTTGGGGAAACTGGGAAATTTAAATATGGCCTGTGTATTAGATGATATATTATATATTAATTTTTCTTGACTATAATAATGAAAATGTTATGCAGCAGAATGTCCTTATTAGGAAATGTGTGCTGAATGCTGAAGTATTTATGAACGAAATGTCACAATATTGACCATATATCTCAATCTATCTATCAATTATTATACTCATAACATGTTATGTACGGCTAAAAAGTGGTAGGTTTTTAAAGTGATTTTACATCTAAGTCCTGTGAGTCTCACAAGAAACCAATTGGAAAATGATCATGTAACCTCATGACACATTTTTCATTGTGATTTATTTCACACAGATTTATTTCTCACTTCCACCAGTAATTCCCAGAGGACTAAAACCGTGCCATTCAAACATATATAATGCATGTACGTATGTGGGTACGTGTATAGATGTGTATTTCCTCATTACCTTGTGGTGTCCCAGGGAGGAGATAATGTACAAATTGGCATCCACCCAGCTCTGGGTCCCCTTCATTTTCCTGCCAGCCTTCAAGGTCATTTGTACAGACAGGAAGGATGTGCCAATATGTGTGCCTTTGAGTAGTAATTAATGTTTTAGAAGGACTGACAAGGACAGGAAATTTCTTGAGCTACAAGAATGAAAGGAGAAGGATTGGGAAGACTTCCTCCCTCCCCCACCCATCCCCAGCAGCTGGTAAAGGGTGAAAGATTAGAATGAAATTGCTCAAACATCCTGCCAGTCATCTCCGACCTCATAGCGTGCTACACCAGAAGAATGTCTGAAGAATTTCAAAGGATCGATGTGCGCATTCCAAACAATTCAATGATTTTATCATTTCAAAGCAAAGTGCTCATTTTGAATATACTTATTATGAATTGTTTATAGACCATTTCCAGCAATTGTCCTGCAGTGGGCTCTTAGCTCTACAGCCTGAGTACATAGTAAACACTCCAGCATGTCCCTAACGTCTGTATCTGTGCAACTCCAGGCTTCAGTGAAATGAGCATTGCTACCCAGAGCTGCTTTGTTCAGATCCTTTATAGGAACCAGAATCATTATAAGCTCACCCAAACTGAAAGAGCCACTTGGCAGAATTCTGATGTTTGAACCTTATTAACAAAAACAGTGATGCGTAGGGATAAGTACCATTTAATCACAGGAATTCACACTGAGAAAGAAAGTCAAATGATTGCTTGCAACCCACTTTGTCCTTGTATTTTATATTTCCTAAAACTAATCTCTGCTACAGATGCTGCTGTACTGTTTGCAGGGCAAGAAGAGAACAAACACAAAAGAGCCTGTCCCATGCATGTGTCAGGGGAACGAGGAGGATATACCATCTGCTTTGCCAGTGACAGAGGGTCTACCCTCCACACGCCGGCCTGCACACCAGAGGGGTTGCCCATCTGAGGAAGGACACAGTGGAGAATGGACTTAGGGAGTATGTGGTACAGAGCAAAGTTTGATAAACATTTGCCTGTGTCCCCTGGAACTGCAAAGTACAAGGACAGAGTCTGTGACAAAGTCTTCTCTCGAGTAGATGGCAAAACCTTGAGTCACTCTTTGGAATATCATTTTGGTAAATAACGAACTCTTCTAGGGGAGTAAGTTGATTAAGGAAGTAATTAAAAGTCATTTTGGAGACAAGTCTGGTGAATAAAATTAATACCACTGGCAGAGGGCATATTCTAGGCCAGAAATGAGATGTACTGGGGGGCACGTGTGTGTGTATGTGTGTGTGTATGTGTGTGTGTGTGTGTGTGTGTGTGTGAGAGAGAGAGAGAGAGAGAGAGAGAGAGAATCAAAATGTGACAGCATGAGATAGAAAGTAAGCCCACTATAAACCCTATATTGACTCTAAATTCAGTGCCAAAAATATTTTGAGAAATGATGGTATCACTGGAATATATTTTAATTCTCCAAAGAGACTACTTGAAGAGGATAGTATTATTTACATGTGTAGGTCCTGAGATGCTTGTTTAAATAATGAATCTTCATATGTCTATTATAGATCTAGATCTTGTAGAAATAAAAACTATCCAAATAAAAACAAACAGACTATTTACTTTGATGTACAAAGGAGTCTGCCCCCATCACTTGCATTTGGCAGATGCTCATAGACAGGTAGAGAAGTAGGCAAGTTCCACAGTGGAAAAAAAAAAGAAGCTTCAGATGTGCCCTCATTGGAGGCTACCGTCGTGTGGCTCACAGAGGTGGGCTAACCAGAGAGGTGCAGCTTCTGTGATTGGTTTGGGGACTATATTTGACCTTCTCTGAGTGGTCCTGAGTTGCAAGCAGATTCATGTAGATTCCTTGGGTATCATCTCCAAGCTATAAGGGTCTCCAGTTGTCTTCAGTGGTTAACCTTTGTTCTCCCTGGGAGAAGGAAGTGGTGAGGCACCTTCTTGTCTTTGCAAATGTTTGTCCTGGGGGCAGAGAACTTTCCTGCATCTGCTCTTTCTTAATTGCTGTCAGCTCAGCAATCCTTCATATTTGGGGGTGGGGTATTCTGGTCTCTCACCATCCATTTTCTCTAACACCAGCCAACTCAAACCCATAAAGCAATTGTATTTTTCATTTTAAGTTCTATATAAATTTCCTAGTGTAAAGCCAGCCTGCCAAACTCAGGAGGAGGGATTCCCAAGGCTGGCCTGAGGAAGAAGGAATGTGGTTAGTGAGGCTGCTCTGTCCTGGGGCCTAGTGGTCCTCGCTCCACTGTGCTAGGGGATGTTATATTGCTTTCCTGCAAAGTTTCATATGGGTTTTTAAAATGCTATCACTTACCAACCCGTCCCCATGCAGTCTAGGGCTCAGCTACTCCCAAGACTTGTTGACATCTTATTTCCCACGATAAGCTTTCCACTGGGTATGGAAAAGTATTTTTGCTTTTCCCTTCAAAAGGAATAAACAGAACATAGGAGAAGAAAAAAAAGAAAGAAAGACTGGGCTTAGAGGTTCCTCCTCATAGAGTACTTAATCATCAGGATGCCTGGGGCTGGATGACTTCACTAGCAGCTCTGAATTCATGGTTTCCTCAGGAGTCACTTTACAACTAAATTCTATCTTCTTTCTCTTTGCAAAAATCTAAGCACTCAGTGGTTGTGCAATTACCTGTGATATTAATGCCTGTTCCAGGCTTGCCCCGACGGTTTAGAGAGGATGAGTTAGTAGACCAACCAGGCTTGCAAAGCTCTGTCCCCAGCAGTGGCTTCTGCAGAACCAGGGCTATAAGATGACAGTGATTGGTAACAGTGGGGGTTAGATGAGACCATGGAAATTGGTAACTGGATGCTTTCTTCTTTTTTAACTTAAATAGAATTTGATTCAAATTGTCTAAGGGTGAAAGGAGAAGTAGAAGCAAAAATAGGGTAAGGGTGGAAATACAGCTCAGTACAAAGCTGTTTTCATTAGCTAATACACTCATAAGCTCCACTGGTAAATGTAAAGATTGCAGGCTGCTGCTCACCCCTGCGGGGGGACACTCTGGGATGCATGGCATGTGTCAGGAGCCCTGTCTTGGTGACGCTCTGGGGCCTGGGTTTGTGGCTGTGGCCTCCTCCTCGCACCCCTCTTGTCTTCTGAGGCTCCTGACGCTAGAGGAAAGCGGTGGGATACTTATTTTTTAAATGTTTTTACCTATGTGACTAGCGATAAGTCTGTGGCCTGATACCTTAGCCCCACTCCGCCATCCACTTCTCCATCTATGTCTCATCATAGAGTTTTCACATCTATTGTTGCCGGGTGCAGGCATCAATTATTTCACTAAAATGGTGACCCTTGAATCCTATCATTCCTTCCACATTCATTAGATGGCATTCGTTTTTTAAATTTTTTTTTTCTTTAACATGTGTTACCTTTGTGACTAACAGGTAATCTGGGTTGGTTCTTTAAACACTGGTCACAAGTCAGCAGAATAAAATGTTAAACATGCTATGTGCTCAAGTCACTGTCTCTCCTGCTACTTCCTCCCACCATTCTTTTTTTACCAAAGGCACAGTGCTAGTGCTTTAATCATGCTATAATTTAATATCCGTTTTTCTAACCAGCATTTATTTAGTGTCTTCTATGTGTCTGACACTGTTTGAGGTGCTTGGGATCAAGCAGTGAACAGAAAAACACTCCTGTCCTCATAAGGGTGCATTCAAGAGGACAAAGGCAGATAATAAACATAATAAATGAGTGAAATACCTGTGTTAACTGGTGATAAGAGCCCTGGAAACAATTAAGTAGGAAAGGAGGAAAGGTGTTGAATCCCTGAGAAGATGACGCTGGCACAGTGGCCATCAGAGCTAAGGATCTAAGCCGTGCAGACGTTTGCGGCAGGGGAGCTCCAGGCAGAGGGAGCAGCGCGTGTCAAGGCCCTGAGACAGAGGCACGAGCCTGTCCTGTCTGAGCAATGGGAGAGGAGGATGGAACACCAGATCCTGTGGAGTCTTTCTTGTGGGCCATTGCCAGGATTTTAGCTTTTGCTCAGAATGACATGGGCAGCCTTTGAGTAAAGAAGTGGCATTCTGTAAATTAAATATTAACAGGGTGCCGTTAGCTGCCGATGATCCTGACTCTCAAAGAAAAGGCTGTTACTACTCCCTTTTTACAGAAGAAGGAATCGGGACCCGCAGAGGTTAATAAGTGATGTGTTCCAGGTCACCTTCTAGGAAGGAGTAAAGCCAGGATTCAATCCAGGCCGTTAAGTATCAGTTTATAAAACCGAGCAGACTAACAGGCCTCGTTATTAAGGAACGAAGCGGGGTTGGGGGGTTATCTGTGTTGACGGGTGGTGCGGCCCCCAGTCCCTGGGCCTCCGAAGACTCGCTCTCCATTCCCTTCTCTGTTTGGCAACAAATGCTAAGACGCTTAGCGCCAGGCAAAGCTACGCTATTAATCTCATCTTTTCTCATTGAGGCTTCTCATCTTTCCCAAAGATGACATTTCTAAAATTGTGAGTGCAATAAATGTAAGGTCATAGAGCATGGCTCTTAAAAAGACAGTTTCATGAGCTGTAAAAAGTAATCATGGTTTGTCAAGTCAGCAGATCTCTCCCCGTCAGCCTTCTAACCGTCACTAATGCCTTTTTTGGAGAGAGCATGCTTTTGTTCTCTTACTTTTCAAAACTGTTGATAGGGGAGAACTATTTCTTCACACAGAGGACCCTGCATGGCAGCTTTAACCACTGGGGGCTGATAAAGGAATTTTACTTAACAGTTTGTTTTGTTTTGTTTTGTTTTGCCTCTGCTGGGGAGACAGGCCACTGACCAAAGAATTGCAATAGAGGTTAGAAGACGGTAAATGCCATAGAATCATCCAAGGAAAATCCAGTTTTTCTAACAACTGAATGATAAAAATATTTCTGTGGTTGATCTTTTCTGCAATGCACTGATCCATTTGGTAGCCTAATTACTACAGAAACAATCAAGGTCCCTTTTCAAAACAGAATAACATATAAGCATGCCATATTTTACATTGTACTAGAAATATAAGCATTCTTTTTGCACTCAAATTATGCAAATTTGAATGTTATTTGTATCCATTATTGAATCCTCAATGCTGTGTTCTAGTGTTCTGGCTGCAGCAAGAGTCCTTCATAAGTTGGGCAAGGGCCACCTTCTGTCATTTAGGTCTAATAAGACAGTGTGGCTCCCAGCTTCCTCCTTTCCAAAACACCTGTTTGGATGAGGGGCATGAGCATGTGCCCCATGCCAGTGTGGTTAGAGGCAACATTACCAAGCACCTCACACATAAGGTCTCATCTTAATGAACCTGCAGAACAACTATAATCTCTCTCTTACAGGCAAGGCTACTGGCTGAGAGAAGTAAGCAAATCATCTGAGGATGCTCAGCAAATAAGGGGTAGAGTTTGGATTTTAACCCAGGCCTTCTGGTCTAAAATCTCAGAACTCTGGGCACCCCACACTGTCAGCCTGATGTTGCTATGGCTCTGAGTTAACAAAGCAAAATCCCCATCAGCCCCTGTGATCCTACTCGGTCGTCTTTTCGTTGTTGAGGATGACTGAGCACCAGCTGTGTGTTTGGGGGGTTGCCCAACTATTTAATATGCCTGGAACAGTATCCAGGGCTAGCCCCCACCGTCCGGAGACTAGTAGTGAATTAAAAGTATCAGATGGACTCTATCTAAGGAATGTAATAGGTCTCAGTCATAATGACTTAGCCCATCATCCAGCTTTAAAGGTTCGCTATCAAGCTATTGTTTTTTCAACAGAATCATTTTCAGGAAGTATTCTATGAGAGTAAAAAAGCATTCAGTAACCAAAATGGTTTGTTTCCCACTGCTGACTATATTCTAGTCTTGGAAATTCACAATACACTTGGCATTTTAAACATTCTGGAAAACCCACAACAATAAACAAACCAAACTTTAATTTTGTTTAGCACACAATTTCCTAACCTTATGTGAACGTAGTTTCTGTTTGCCTGTGTAATCTCTTTTTACATCTCAGGAAACTCTAGTTCCCTGGAACGTGCTTTGGCAACTCTGTCAGAGACTCTCTCTAGAATAGAAGCTCTTTTGGAATAGAGTTTTTTGTTTCTTTTGCTGAGCGCTCGCCTTCTAGAACAGTACCTGACTATAGAAGGCAGTCATGTAAAATTACTTGAATGACTATATAGACCCTTCTCCTTAATTTTAGCCCTGGTCTTCTAATGTTCTAGATAAACCCCCAAATGAAAGTATTCCATAATTATTTAATGTCAACTAAACAAAGACCATACTGGTAAAGACATTTATGCCAAAACTTTCAAATCAAATGACTACAGACCAAAATTTTGTACATTGCTCATAATATTGAAGAGTAAAGGTTATAGTTTCTTAGCTAAAGATTAAACTCAAATACTAAACTGTCTTTCACATGGTAAGTCTTCAAGACACCCAAACTTCTGGAAGAAAAATGAAAACTTTGATCATTCTGATACCCTGCACACATGCCAAGAATCTTTATATTGAAAACAGCTGCTTGACTGGCAATTTTTCACACATCTTCCAAATGTTGGGTGTGGGGAGGGCTCCACTGGAGCAAAAGGAAAGCGGTAATAAGTTTCCCCTTCCTTGAATGGGTGTTGTGAGAATTCAGAATGTTTTCAAAGAAAACAGCACAGACTACACAATACCCAAATCTAGTTGATTCAACCTCATCAGCAAGGGTTATTTCAAAACCTCAGTAACATTTCAGACTTTTAGAGCAGAGCAGGCCTTGGAGATCATTCAGCAAAGTCCCTTCATTTGAAAAATGAGCAATGAAACTCAAAGTAATTGAAGGACTTTTCACGTAGCTTCACTGATGGGCTGGGACTAAATTTAAGTCCTCGAAGTTTCAAGATGTTTTCTTCACAACGCCACTGCCTTTCTCACCATGTGGCCTTTCTCAGAGTTCTCTTGTAGGTGTGGCCCTGGGTACTAGGAAAGTGCTTGGAACAAGAATCTCAGAAATGCAAGGACCCTAGAGACTATGTGTTCTCACCTCCTTATTTCCTAGGTGAGAAAACACAGAGAGATCAAGTGTGGACAGCTAGGGTAATGGCAGAGAATTCAGGATTCTTCAGAGAAGCACTTTCTAGTAGAACTTTCTGCAATGATGGAAATGTTTAACGATAACTATTAAGCACTTGTAATGTGGCTCACGTAACTGAAGAACTGAGTTTTCAACTTTAATTTAAATTTAGATAGTCACAGGTAGCTTGTGGCTGCCATATTGGATAGCACAATTTTGGAGAGCTAATCTAGATATACTCTGATAACGGGGCTTGTTGTACCATCCTCTGTTAAGACTTGGGCATGCCAAAACTACCAAGATGTACCCCTTGCTACAGCACTGCATTATATAGGTTTTATAAATACCATGAATTCAATATAAGAAAGTGAAGAGAAAAACCATCTGTGTTTGTGATTATATGAGAAACATTCAATTCAACATAAAAGTCAAGTCATCACAAATAGTTATTTTGCTTCTGCTAAGTCTATGATTCCTGTAATCCTGGGAAAGAAGTAAAAACATGAAAATGCTCCTGCATCTTTTTATTTTTTAACAATTCAGATGATACATAAAATGAATACTTCACTGATTATTTATTTCTAAATATAACCTCTAAGTAATTTGTAAGGGCCAATCTTTTGCCCCCTTTGCAGAGACACACACTAAGCTAATCGCATCATTAAGAACAGGGATGGGCAGTTTTGCTTTCTTCAGCCATATGTTGCCTCAGAAGCTAACTGAAACATTTCAACTTGCCCACCAGTGAGCTGTGTTCTGTATTCAATTAGTTTCAGCAAATTATTAGAAAAAGAGGAGCATTGTTGAATCAAGAGCTGCATGCAATATTCAGATTTACAAACTAATACAGTATAAAGGCTTCCTAAGAAGCTCACATGCCTCTGTCTAAAAGACAGGCTCCTTCAAACACACCATTGATTCCCAACATCAGACAATCTATCATGGAGAAGTCGGGCGGTGGATGTTCAGGGAACTAATTCAAAGGGGCCTGCTTGCTCCATGGCATGCTACTACTTAACGGGCTCAAAAGGCCAATGTTCTTATCTCAGACAGTTAGGCTTTCTCATCCTGGTAAAGTCTGGCCTTGAAGATTTGTTTTCCCAATGTCCACCTCCCAAGACAAAACAAAAAGTTTTAACCAAACAAAATTTGCCTATGTGACTATTTCTCCCCCTGTGGGGTGACCAAATAGTCTCTTCTTAAAATATTTTGGGTTTCCTTTAGCACAAGCCAGGAACACTCTACCCATAGGATGTTTTATTTGCCATGTTTGTAGTAGGAGAAAGTCAGTGTAGTTTGAAATGGGAATTTCAAGATCTGTCCTATTATCTAAATGTGTCTAAGACTCTTTGCTTAATAATGGGAGTAGTTGGATGCTGGGAATCAGAAAAGAAGCTGAGGACTTTATCTCTAGGGAATTTGTGGTGAAAACTGTCTCAGAAAGCACTCTGACCACAGAGAAGATGACGACACCAGATGGGTCTCATGGGCCCATGAGCACAGAAAGCTGCTTTAGGGACCTTTTTGGACACACATGAAAGAAGCCACAGCGAATTTTAACAAAGCTTCTAAAGGTTGAGATACTCTTTGATGTGACTTAATTCAAGGAAAGGAAAACACAGAATCATGCAGAAATTATAAAAAAAAAAAAAACTTTGTCACATTATGAACATTTTTTGATCAAAATCAAGATTGCTAGTATTAAATACTGTTTTCTGTGTGTGTGTCGGGGGGTGTATTTTAAATCAGTAGATGAATACAGATATCTGAAAACTGGCAAGTCAAATCACTCAGTCCAAACCTCAAGGTATTCAAGCTGGGAGTATTATTTTTCCCAATCAAGCAACAGGGAAGATATATATTTGAGTATTTTACTGACTTGTGAGTACAGACTGTTACTTCTCACAATCAGGCAGAAAATCATATCTTGGTTCAATGTAACGCCACATGGTATATAATGACATGCTGCTTTGCAATGTAATTACTTTTATAGAAATATAATCCTTTCACATTTTGTATTGTTGACAAATAGACCAGGCAGCCTCCAAAGACGTGTTGATGGGACGCTTTTCTCAGAAACATATGCTTCACTTTAGCCAAGAAAGAAGAAAAAATTGGCCGGGCTTGGTGGCTCACGCCTATAATCCTAGCACTCTGAGAGGCCAAGGCAGGAGGATTGCTTGAGCTCAGGAGTTTGAGACCAGCCTGAGCAACAGTGAGACCTCATCTCTACAAAAAAACAAAAACAAAAACACACAAATAGAAAAATTAGCCAGGCATGGTGGAGCAGGCCTGTAGTCCTAGCTACTCAGAAGGCTGAGGCAGGAGGAGCACTGAAGCCCAGTTTGAGGTTGCAGTGAGCTGTGGTCACACCACTGCACTCTACCTGCAACAGAGTGAGATTCTGTCTCAACAATGCAGGAAAAAAAAAAAAACCCTGATCATTATGTATGTGTATCATGAGACACTTAATCAGAAAGATATACAGATCTTTCTTTTCCATAATCATGAGACCTGAGATTTTCTCGAGGGAAGTGTTCCAACATGAGAAAGAAAATACACAGTTCAAAAAGCCCATGTTTTCAATTTGCCACCACATGGTTTAAATTATCTATGTATTTATTAAGGGCGCTAAATAGGCAGCTTAATTTAGGGAGGGGGTCATTCAAGTTGAGAAAAATCATGTTTAATCCCTTAGCTCACTACAGGTTGATTGTGCTTTTTAAATGTATATAGCTTCAGCTAGCAAAATTCTCCGTGATAAGAAGGGCCCCTGTCTGCTTCTAAATTTGTCGGCTGCCAATAACAATGGAAACTTGTTAAGCTCCTGGCTCCAGGCCCAGCTGCTCTGGGCATCTTCCAGAATTAGGGATTTGTCAGTTACTTTCTCTTTATGTTGCCAGTGTGCTTGCCTCCAATTTGGGGGTCAACCCCTCTGTTCCTGGCATACCATGTGTTTGTTGGAAACCGAAGGGCTGGGGTAATAAGCTTTCCCTGCCTGATAACTCTGCTCTGCTTTTCTCTCTGGATGGGGTAGAGTAGATTTGAGGGGAACCACCAGGAAGACATGATTAAATATAAAAGTTTAGAAATTTAAACACTTACTGGAGATTTGATAACATCACAGAACTGTAATTTTGTAGGCACCAGAATGGAATAGTTTATATTTTTCTAAAAAGTCCTTATGCTTTAGAAATACAACATGAAATATTTTAGATGAAATTATATAATGTCTGTTATTTGTTTCCAAATAATATGGGAGTGAGAAAGTGGACGTGGGAACAGATGTAACAAGATTGGCTGTAGGTTGATACTTGCTGAAAGCGGTTGGTGGGTGCCCAGGGGTTCATTAGATTATTGTGTTTATTTCTGTACAGATAGCTGACATTCTCCATAATAGAAGATTTTGGTTTTGTTTTTAAAGTGAACGGAAAAAGTGCCTGAGAAGAATTGAAGACTACCAACAGATCTTAGGGAAATAGAGTAAGAGTTTAAGAGTAAATCTTAGGGAAATAGAATAAAGCTTTAGAACCATGGCTTTCAAATTTTTTTCAGTATTTATGAAAAAGTACTTAATAGTGCCCCATGCTTTGCCCAGTGTCTTATATCATACTATAGTGTTTTGTACTGTATGGTTCTCTGCTCTGTCAAAAATTGCTGAGCTGGACCCAAGGGCTGAGAAACTCTTCTCTGACGCCTTAGAGCGTGCTTAGGGTTTAATCAGCCTCTCTCCCGGGTCTTTGACTTGAACACAGGCCCTGGAGTTCCATCTTACTGGGCCAAAATGCCCAGAGTCATTTCTCCGTGGCCCCAAAATACAGCCCCAGAGGATTCTGCCTGTGGGTCCGGCTCGAGATGTACACATGCAAGTCTTTGATTTCCACCTATTTTTATTTCCAACTGAGCCTGGATGGCCAGACAATGGCAGGAAGTGCTTCTCTCGGTGACCCCACAGAGACCTTCCTTCCTTCTGGTTGCACTGCTGTGGTTGCAGTCGCCTCATTCCATTCTCTGTGCTAAAAGCAGTCCCTTTCACAATGTGCTGAGACTCTGGCCTGTGTCTTTCCCTTGCCCTGTGTGGTTATTTCGACTTCTCGAGAGTGGGTCTCATTCGTGAGCCAGCCAAGCAGTATAAGGCAGAGACAACCTGGGCGAAAGCCCCAGGCATGGGCCCATTGGTCCCTAGTGCCTAATTCAGAGGCATAAGATGCTCTGTCTTCCTTAGGACAGCGCATGAGTGTCTTGTCTTAGAAAGCACATGTCAGCCTTCATCTAAGATCTTGATGTTGTAGGCTTCAGATATTGGCATTGGAGCTCCTATGAAATGCCCTGGGCCCCACTGCAATATATTCCTCCCTGGACCACACCAAGCAGACGTTCTTGAGGGAGAAGAAAGAGAAACATGTGATGGTAATAAATCATGGTTAAGGACCAAGAGTCTGACAAAACAGAACAATCCTGAGCAAAGGATGAGGAGGATGATGAAACTACTCATCTCCTTCTGCACCAGCATCTAGGGCTCAAGCACTTCTCACATCTCATGTCACTCTTGACCCTGACTCTTGAGGGGAGAGAGAGGTCAAACATGAAAAGGCTGATCTGGGAGTAATGAGACCTGGATTCTTGAGCTAGCCCTGCCACTAACCAGACATCTGACATTGGGTGTACTTTGATTTCATTTATTTATCTTCTGTCAAATACCTGCTATGGCCAAGCATAGCACTGGGTACTGCAGGAACAACATAGATAGATTAGAAATGGACTCTACTTTAAGAAGCTCATGGGGAAGCAGACTTATAAATAAAATCTAAGCCACTAAATATTGTAGGATCTATAGTATAGGGTGCTGGGGTGCAGGCTCCAGGGGTCACCGAGAAGTGAATGGTTTGTCTACCTGGTTTGTGGAGGGAGGATGTCAGCAAAGGCTGCTGGCACCTAAGTCTTCCTGTGTTATCACAATGAAGGCAGACTGCAGTATCTACAGACTCATTCTTCCACAACTGTAAGTATCTCTGAATTTGTATAACTGGGGGACCACAGCGCAGAAATGTGGGCTATTTGCTCATAGTCCTATCAAGAACTTGTGGCACGGTCAAGGCTAGGACAGGAGCTTTGTGACTCCCAACTCATGGTCCCTCCATCAGGCACTAATCCAATCTCAGCACTGAGTCGCCTTACGAAGTTAATTAATTCAGATATGTCTGCTTATTTCATCCAAAACAGGATCTGAAATATCATCAGTGGTCCTCAGCTTGAACCTAATTTTGAACAAAGGGAAAGAACCATTCTGCAGACTCTCTCCACTTTTCTCACAGTGCATGATGAGCACCAGAGCTTTTTGCAGAAGTCCCTTACGGCGAAAACAGGCAGAACGTGGGGCTCAGTCCAGCAAACTTGCAGTCAGCCCTAGCCCAGAAGCAAAATCCCACGCAGAGAATACAATCCCTTGTTCCCCACAAGTCTAAAAGGGAAAGGGATTTGTGAGCAGAGCTTTCAGCTGTGCGAATAGACCATTATTCATTAGGCGTCTTGTTGGAAATGCTACTTTAAAATTTGTTTTTTTCCACTGAAACACTGAAGTTTTTCTCTGTATACCTATCAATAGCAAGAAGGAGAGTTCCAAAGACAGAAAGAAAATATAGACAATGAGGGAGAGAGCGAGATGGGGAGAGAGAAAGGGATAGAGAGAGAGACAGAGATGGGGAGACAGAGAGAGATACAGGGATGGGGGAAGAGGGATAGAGAGACAGGGAGAGAAAGAGAGAGAGAGGAGGCGGGGAGGATAAATGCACTATGGAGTTCACTATGGAGACCCTATAGCTAATGACATCTACACTTAGCCAATTCCAGTTTGGCCATACCCTATAAAAATGCCACATTGAGGAGTTTAATCAACCTTGATTCCTTGTCAGATTAGCAAATTTTCACTATTTGACTGCAAAGTTTATAATGCTTACATCTCAGAGGCTCAAAATTGAGGGAGGCAGAGATCATAGAAAAAAGGATCAACCACATAATGTCTTCGTTGCTCACCTTCTTGATTCCTAGACCTCAGCTGGAAGCTGCAGCAGGTTGTGCCAGTTGTGCCCCCAGATCTCTTCTCCCAGTTTTAGCTGAGCACGTGGCTATCCAGGTAATGACTTCGCTTTCTATCCTCTCTTGCAGCTAGGTGAAAGCAGTAACTCCATTCTGACCAGTGAGATGTGACACAAAATGACACATGCCACTTTTGGATCTTGCCCTGCAAACAACTGTGTGTATATGCCTCAGATCATTTCCCCCTTCCCAGGGTCTATAAAACAGTAATAACAGGAGTGGTCCCTGTGGACCCAGAAATGAAAGCCGTGTGTCGAACACATCAGTCGTGCCTCCCCATCAGCACCGACCCACTCATATGAGTGGTAAAGTGAGAAAGAAAGAAGTTTCCATCTAATTTAAGACACTATATCACAGGATCTCTTTGTTATAGCACCTTACTTCTCCCCAGACTACCTATCCCATGGTTTGGGGTCAGAGTTTGGCCAGAAGGCTCATACACACTTTCCCAGTGATGCAAACTCACTCTTTCTCTTTGGCATAGAGAGTGGGGAAAGGGGAACTGAGTCAACTTTCAGAGAAGTTACCATATGGAGTGGTAACATCATTTCTAGACGTCTATACTAAGGAAATGCTGAAAAAATTCATGGTATTCTTTATGAAACTAAAAATTGAACTTGATCAATAGTGGGATGATTGATTATAATATGAGCTTTCTAATTACATTTTATCTTATTCCAGAAAGTACTTCAAGTGTGATCATTGGGGGAAAAATCATGTTTCTGTAGAATGTGTGTCTGTGTGTGTGCCTGTATATGCCTGCACCCAGCTGTCTTCAGTTTGCACCCAGATGACCCTTTCATTTAAAGGTATTTTGGCCTTTGCTGTTTTGATCTCAGCTAGGCATCATTGTTTAATGATACACATTGGAAACCATGGCTCTCTTTTAATTCATTGTAAATGTCAATAAGATAATAGACACAAAGAAGTAGATTCTCCAGGGCTATTACACTAGTACTGATGAAAACGTAGAATCATAATTCCTGTAGTTAATTTTTCCCACTAAGTCCTAAAAGCTTAGACCTTTTTGATTTGCTAGTTTTCTAAGTATTTAAAAATATCTTTAGTCCCAGACCTTAATCACATGATGTTTAGAATAATCCACCTTCTTGCCTCCCTACTTCTTACACTGACATTTTCTCCCATTTTTTATTTCAAAAAATTTCAAACCTACCAAGAACCTGAAAGAATAATATAATACATGCTCTTCACCTAGATTCATCAAATTGTTACAATTGTTAAAAATATTTCAAAGTTACTTTATCTTACTCTCTGTTTCTATGTGTCTCTGTCTCTCTGCTGAACTATCTGAAAATAAATTTCAAGCATCATTTTTAATAAAATAAAAAACGATCACAATATAACATCAATTGAGAAAAAGCGGTTATCTATGAAAATTCTAATTATGGTCATTTCTGGAAGGTCAGACAGTGTGATTTTTTTTCCCTTATGTTTTCCAAAGTTTCCAGAAAAAAAAAGTTTAAAACCTTTATATTTCACAGAATCATTAATTCTATTCAGAAGTCTGATTAAAATTTACCGCCAATATATCTGTTGTGTAGAGACAGAGGTACAATGGATATTCAGTTAAATCATGAGTATGGTAGTATTTTTGTACTAACCAAAACATGGCATATCTCTTGCATCCAACAGAATAGCTAGCCCTACTACCTTTCAAGCACTCCTTGACAGGCCATTTAAGGGGATGTAGCTCATGGTGGCCCCTCTTGAAGTGACTCACCCACCTTCTCTCCATCATCATCCCTACTTGGTTTTGTTTAAGATTAATATTATCTGCAAGAACCTATGATTGGTTTTGCTCAAGACGAAGTTACAAGTTTTTGCCGCAATGCTAAGAAAGTCTTTCCCTATAAAAATCTGTCCATTTAGTATTTTGGTGCACAGAGAGTTTCTCTAATAAAATGTTTTCTTAATGCTGGCTGGGCATCAGAATCACCAATTCAAGTATTTAGTGGCCCAATACTCATCCCAGACTTGCAAAGGCGGGGAGCAGGGAGCGGGGGAGAGATTATTTGTTCTTATCAAGCTCCTGTGATGTTGATATACATGAGGTTGAGAAACACTATCCTAGGCTCACACTTGACTTCCCAGTCCGGGGCTGAATATAGGAAGGTATTCAGTGAAGACTTGCTGAATGCCTGAGTAGATGAGCGCCAATGCTAGGGCCATCTATACCTTCCCTGATCATTAATATTGGCCATGCAGAGCTACAGAAATGTTGCTCAAGTCACCTTAAATCTAAACCAGTGGTTTGTTAACTTCGGTATGCCCAAGAATCACCTACATCCAAATCACGGGTATGAGATGCTGTGGCTTAGTTAGTTTGAAAGGAGCTCTACTATCAATCAAATGGATCACTGGAAATAATAGATGTGGTCACATTACTGATTAAAATTTTATCAAAAATTTTACCAAGAATAAAGAGCCTGGGAATCTGGCTCAGTTGAAGTTGTGACTGGGACTTTGGAGGTTCCAGTGGATGCTATTTCTCTATTCCTTACCGTCTAGCCCCTGTCACTGGGGCTGTCTTCAAGTCAGGTGACATCAAAAAGAAGGTAAGTCAAAACAGGTAGCTCTAGCCAAAACATTTTAGCAAAAAGAGATAATTACAAAATCATTTTTCTTTTTGTAAGGTGTCTATGCATTCCTACTCCTAACCCCAAAGCAGGATGAGATAAGAAAATGCGGCTGCAACATGATGTGAGATTATTCTGGGTCAAACATGACTAGTGCTGGATCAAAAGTCAAAACAGGAAGGAAACAGGAATTAAAAAAAAATGAGTGACTCCAAAATAATAGGAATGAACAATTAATGTCATAAGTCATAAAGGGATTAAATGTTTAGACTTAACTTTGTCCTTCCATTCTGGTTTCCTTTTGCACCTCTGCTTGAACATTTTTACAAACTTCTCAGGCAAAATCATGGCCTTTTTTGTGTGTCTTGCTGTCTGCTAGCAAGACAGAGCTTTTATTGATTATAGGAAAATAAGCTACTGAATCTGATTTCAGGTCTTGTCTGACACAGTGTCACAGACCACACACAAAGGGGGCTGGTGGTGTCAGCACTCCACAGATGACTCCTCATTGTGTCCCTGAGCGTCAGGCACAGGATTATCCTGTAGGAGCGACGAGAAGCTGGACAGCCATCTGTGAACTGTAGAGGGACCAAGGACTCCCAGGGTACAAGTGTGCACACCAAGTGCCTCACGTTAGCATGTGGTCCCTTTTAAAGTGTTGGGAAACTTCTCAACAAGGATCAAAGCAGCAACAGTTCTAGGAGACATTCACAGTTTTTAGTTCTTGCTGAATCTCCCATTGTACTTCATGCACTAGACAACTCTTACTCCAAAGCTGAAGTGACATCATGGAAAAGAATACTCCTCAACCAAAATTGCTGAGACTGGCGCCATGATTTGTAATCCCAAAGGAAAAAGCCACAGTCTCTTCTCATTGTCTCCTTTGTTTGGTAGCCTGCCGCCCCCATCCCTCCCTGCACCTCCCACCCCCACGCCCCACCCAGGGGCCTGCTCAGCACCTCGAAATGCGCAGACTGAAAAGGGGCTGGACTCTCATTTCCTCTGCTTTCCTCTCTTAACGCAAAGCCCATCCTCCCCTGCACACCACAAAACCAAAGGAATGGAAGGACAGCAGATGACGCACGCGGCGCGTGTGTGACCGGCCCAGGTTCTGGGGCCAGACAGCTCTGGATTCCAGTTCCTGTGGCTCATTCACCACTGGGTGACCTCCAGCGGCTGGTTTCAACTCTCTGAGCCTCAGGGTCCTCATCGACTTTGATGTTGAAATAAGGCAAGGCATTCAAGGCATTTAGCTTGGGTCTAGCAAGCTAAACACTAAGGTCTCAGTCAAATGGAGGTAAGGACAGCAATCTTAGGAGTAGTAGTAATGACCCCGGCTGATAAAGGTTTGATCATGTGTCTCTTAGGCTTTCCACAAAGAAAAGAACACAGAAAATTCTCATTACATGGAGAGGCACATCAAACCAATACTTGGTGAGCAGGATTCTAGGTATTTATAGACCTGACAAGCCTACAGAATAATCTCTGATTGATTTGTAGCACTGTACTCTTGTCTAAACTTTTCCATTTCAGTGATGTTTCTCCAAAGAATAAACCATCATCTGGTTTGTAACGTTGCTTACGTAGTCACTCCTTAAAGAGGGCTAAGACCAGCCAACAATCCCGGATTCTCTTGCAAGGCCCCCCGAGTCTCCTCTGCCCTCTGGCTGGCCGAGGAGTCACCAATGACATCAGCCAGATGGCTGCCACTGCTCACAACCCCCGGGCTGCTAAAATGTAAAGGGTCCTCACTCTCTCTTCCTTGGCTGCAGATGGAAAATTTGGAGTCTTTGGGGGTGGGGAGCGTGGGGGAGGACACAGCCCAGAAAGAGAGTCAGCAGAGAGGAGGCGGCAGTGCCAGCTATTCATGTTTCTGTGACTCGCCACTCACAGTGTGGGTATTGTTTGAAATCACAGAGAAATTGTCCTATCCAGCCCTCAGTCATGTTAGCTGCCCGGCCACTCTTCCACATTAATCATTCAAACTGACGTGAGTAAATAATACCACATGTGGTCGTGATGACAGTTGTCTCCATAATGTATTTGTCTCAAGGTACTCATGGTTTTCACTAAAAAAAAAAGAATGTGTAAATGAATGACTTTAGAAAAATCTGCAATCAGGGTAGCGGCTATCTTTGTGAGTAGTATAAAAACTAGAAAACATGCTGGAGGGGCTGAGGACGAGCAAGAGTGGTGAATTGCCTTATGACTTTGATGAGACGTAGAAAAAAAATCAGCAACACTCAGGGTCACCACTCGCTGTCCCTTTCACATGCACAAGGACAGCCCCACTGCCAACCCCGTCTGGGGCTCACATTTTTGCACGAGACTCAAGCAATCTTTGTTGAAACTGACATAATCCTTTGGACAAGCATGTCCTGCCTTCCCACCCTCACTCTTTCCTTCTTTCTCCAGATATTGAACACTTGGTTTGTGCCTAGTTTTGTGCAAGATGCAGGAAATCCCGAAAAGAAAGACAGAATTCTGGCCCTTGAGGAGCTAGAGCATTTTAAGTGCTGGGGCTGGGGGAAGAAGGATGCACAAACAAACAATGATATCCAGTGAAACAGGTATAGCCCATTCAAATCCCAGGTGAACATTATGTATAAAGAATTGAAAAAATGAGGCCATCTTTATGGGGACATAGTGCCTGTTGAGTAGTCTACAAGCTTGATAGATTAAGGTCAAAATAATACTTTCCAGTGGATCCTTAGGGATTTGGTTGAGGCAAAGCTTAGGAAAGTGTGCCCAGATCTGACTATCAGATTCACCCCACCCCAGACCTGCTGGGTCAGCAATGCATCTGCGGCCTTGGGAATCTGTCTTGTGACAGGTACAGACTCATCTTGAAGCTGGTCTGCTGAGGGGCCACACAGGCTTCGCTGAGACCATCCACTAATCTGTAAGAGTTGGCCGAGATGGGAGTGAGCTGAAGCCCAGCCAAGTTCCCCGTGCCAATGCCACTGTCAAAGGAAAAAACCTTTTGAGGCATTAACATTCTGGTGAGAACAGTGTTTTCTCCCTCAAGAGCAATTTGAGAAAGAGAGAGAGATCTGCCATCTGCAGTGGTAGGCATTCAGGCCCCGAGTCACACCCGGGAAGGGGCTAGCATAGCTTTAAAGAACCCCAAAGCTGGAAAAAGCCATCCAGTCTTTGCCTCCACCCCGTAAGAAGCCCACTCCACAGCATGCCTGTTCAATGGCCCTTCAGGCTTTGCTTGAATACATCCAGGGTCAGGGAGCTCACTACCTCCGGAGGAAGCCTGCACCATTGTCTTACAGCTCTTGCTGACAAAAAGAAAAAAAAAGGAAAAGACCTGTGTAACTTCTTGTCACTTCTCCCTTGCTCTTCCTGCTGATATGTTACACAGCGTGCCTAATTTTTCCTTCAAATATTTGAAGTCCCATATTAGATGTCCCAAATCTTTTCTCTCAAGTTAAACTTCCAGGCCTGTCCACCAACTCTTTTATGACAGGTTTTGAGACCTTTCTCAAGGTTTCTAGATGTTATAATCACGGCACCTAGGTCTCTCCCCTCTCCTCCTCCCACCAAGCCAGCACACACAGGGCTTCTTTTGCCCATAACTGGCTCATGGTTGCAAAGACAAGGACATCTCCTGGGGCAGCCCAGACACTGACCTCTGAGGAGGTGACGAAATTGGGGTCCCACCCTCTATCCTCAGCATCATGGGGACACTTTGGGGAAGGAGGCTGGGGTCCTCGGTTCCCATCATAGTCATTACAGCAGATGCAGGGCATGGATCTCCCCTTCTCTGAAGAAGGGCTGTGGGCCTTTCTCACCAGAGTGCTGAAGGGATCGGGTCTTGTTTCTAGGTCCTAGATTCTGGCCATTCGGGACAGAAAAAGGAACCGGATAAATAATTCTAGCGACTGCTTCCCTACCCCAGGCTCAGGACCAAGCATTAGCATCTTGAGTTGGCAAAGCTCTGAGTCTGCACCCGGCCCATTCCGGGTGGCCCCTGAGGCTTGCAAGCAGGGCATAGCTGCAGGACAAGGTGACCGGAGCGAGGTTCAGGGAAGAGGCAAACCCTAAGTAAGCCACACTGTGTTCCCCACACTTACAGTTACCAGGGGCTGGGAAGGATGTGGGGGCGGGGAGGAATGAAGAGAGGTGGGTTAATGGGCACTAACACACAGGAAGACAGAGGGAATAAGTTCTCATGTCCAATAGCACAGTTGTCTGACGATAGCTAACAACAATATATTATATATTTCAAAATAGCAAGAAATGAGGACTTGAAATGTTCTCAACACATTGAAATAGTAAACGCTTGAGGTGATGGATATCCTAAATACCATGATTTGATCATGACACACTCTATGCATGTAACAAAATATCACATATACCCCATAAATATGAAAAACATTATGTATCAACATAAAAAAGAAAAGAAAAAGGAGCAGGGCAACCCCCTCTCTCCCTCCCTTTCTCACCCCCCTGTCACCGCATGGAGCTGAGAGGATTTGAATGCAAGAACAGAGTAACCATCTGTTTTCTGCATCATGTCACAGGGAGCCTGCGTCACCCAGGGGTGGTGGCCCCACTCGACTGTTCACAGGTATCACCTCGCTCCTCTATACCAAAACTTTTGCCTTTGGTTCAGAACAGAGAGGCCCCCTGTCCGGAGGGTTGGGTAGCAGAATCTCCTGGGAAGATGTATAAAAATATTCCTGCCTTGGGGGAAAGGTTCCCACCAGAGAGTCCTTGTTCTCTACGTGTTATTGTAAAGGGGTTGAGGGAGGGTGGGTGGAAGTTGCCAAATCTTGCAGCTGACTTTTCCTTGTTGAGAGCCACTGGCTTAGATGGTACAACGAGCCAAGTCTAAATTCAGGCGTCTCTCATGTATGTCCAAGCACGCAATAAAAGCATTATTGTCACCATAGGTAGAAAACTTTGCAGTGTGGCCTCCATAACACCCGCAAGCAAAGACGTGAAGGCTACTGGGACTATGTCCCTGAATCACATGTGCCTCTTTCTTTCTGTACATTTCCGTCATCCTCTTAATTAGCTCCATCCCCAAGCTGGGAACATGGAATCAGACTTAAAACACGTTGGCAGCCATGTTCCCAGCCTTCCTTGAGGTCTCATTAGCTCCTCTCCATCCTACACAGAGAAGCATGAGCTAGAGTTGAAAGGTGACAGAGATTTCTGCTCTATTACAAATACTGTAAGCCACCTGCCCTGTGTCCATTCCCCTTTCTTCCTCACTAACAAAATCCCAGTTTTTGTTTGGTGTTACAGTGAGGGGTGGCCATGTCACAAAGTTTTGGTTAATGATATACAAGCTGTGGGCTTCTGGAAATGTTTTTGCTTTCCTAATACAAATGCTGCCATTTCCTATATTTCATGCTTTGGAAAGATAATGTGTCATCTGGTGGTGCAGCAGCCATTTTGCAGTGTCGAGGCAAAAAGCTTGCTTAGGGATGGTGGAATGAAAAAATGGAAAGAAACTAGGTCACTGATGGCATTGCTGTAGAGCTCTAGACTGCCTGATCTAGAACTTCTAATTGTGTTGGATTTCTATTCTTTGTTTAAACTACTGTGGTCAGGTTTTTTTTTTTATTATTATTATTATTTGTTTATTTTTGTCACTTCAGTCATTTATCCATACAAAAGGTAGGCAGGCACTGCTCTAAACAAAATGTAAGCTCCCCGCTCTCACAGAGCTTACATTCTTGTAGGTAAGAAAAATAAAACAAGTCAAATGTGTAATGTATCAGATAATCACAAATGCTGCTAAAACAGAAAAGAGTGATAGAAAGTGTATGTGAAAGGGTGGGCGTGGAGAGGATGGTCCTACCTTACACAGGATGGTCAGGGAAGGCCTCCTTGAGAAAGTGACATTTGAATATAGACCAAAAGGAGATGAGGTAGCCAGGCATGCAAGTGTCTGGGGGAAGAATATTCCAGGAAAGAGAACAGCAAGTGCAAAGGCCCTGAGGCAAGAGTTTACTGGTTACCTGATATGTTTAAGGAACAGTGAAGAGGCCAGAAAACATAAAAAAAATAAATAAAATAAATAAAAAGAGGAGTCACAATATGGAAGATATTATATGTAAGGATTTTGGTTTGTATCCTGAGTAAAGTAGGGGAGCCCCAGTGATTGGAGGGTTTGAACAGAGGAGTGACGTGAGCCAACTTCTATTTTAACAGGATCGCTCTGACTGCCGTGCTGAGAATAAACTGATAGTGGGGGTGGGATGCCCATCTGAGGCTCCGGAAACAATCCGTGGAGCAACAATGGCAGCCGGGGTGGGGTGGGGCAGTGAGGTGGGAAGGGTAGCAGGACTCTCAGTGTGAGTCACAGCACAGGCCGAGGATTTGCTGACGGAGTGAATGTGAGGGGCGTGAGAGGAGCCCTGGGGGACCCAGAGAACGAGATGCCACTCACTGGATGGGAGGGGACAGCAAGAGGAGCAGGATTGGAAGGATGGGACAGCCAGCACAGGCCCAGCGGGGCATGGACACACCGGCGGACCTGAGGATGTGCCTTGATCTACCTGGACCCGAGTTTCTCCTCTGCCTCTTTCCAGAGGAACCTCTTCTTCCCTGTCCGTGTCTCTAGTGCCAATCAGCGATGCTGGCACTCCTGAAAGTGCTGAAGTTAAGACGCTGTTCTGTCCTTTATGTTTGACTTAATAAGGCTAGGAAAATGGGCCAAATGAACGTTTTAGCGATGTTTTCAATTAAAAGGGTGGAAAAGCTTCTGTTTGTTCAAGATTTCACAATGAGGTCATATTTCATAATTTAAAAGATTAGTACAAGGGCTCCCTGGTGATTCATGAGAGAAGCCAGGAGTGGCCAGACACAAGCCAGGCCCTGCTGACGCCCCCTCTTGTGTGCACCGCCCTTCACAGTTAGTAAGCACCCTCGTGGTGCTTTCATTTGTTACTATTTGATTTTCAATTAAACCTCACAAATTTTCTCTCACTTATGGATGAGGAATCGAGGCTCAGAACAGTTAGGCCACTCAAAGGTTGTCCAGTTAGAAGTCAACAGAGGCAGATTTTTAATTCTAATAGTTACAATTTTCATTTTCTATTATACGCACTACCCTTTATCCCCATGTGACCTGGATTAGGTTGGATTTGTGAAGTAGCAATGACACTTTGAAGAGGGAAATTTGTGAAACTCCTTGTGTGTGTGTGTGTGTGTGTGTGTGGGAGGTGCCTTTGCTTATGTCAGCTGTACCCCGAGGCCTCAGTTTCCCTGTGACCCTATGACTCACTTGTTTCAAAGGAATGTGGATTAATTTGAGATTTTGAATAAAAGATAGATGAAAAATGTGACCTACCACATTTCCTTCATAATGGGGCCACTGTGCTCTACATTAAGACCCACCAGACTCTCGGTAAGGAATCATGGCTTGCAGCCCTCCTCAGCTCCTGAGCCTTCTTCCATTTCCATCCGACCCACACAGAACAAGTCTTCCTTTCCCTCCTTTCTCCTTCCCTCCTTCTGTCCTCTTTGCAGCAGGAGGATGTGGGAAAACTTACTCTAGATCATCTTTGAAGGACTTGATTTTTACTTGTCCATGTTGGCCCTGGCTCAAAATACCTTAATACTACAAATTGCCTGGTTCACTCTTTCTTTTTCCTCATTCCCTGTGATCTGGAAGTCCCACCTTTGGGGCAAACCCTGCATGTAGCCTCAGGAAGCATCCTATCCTATGGATGATTATAAACCCCTGGGTGAACTGGCAGTGATGGGGAGGGAGAGGGTGTGAGCCTTTCCCCAAGGGCAGCTGTGCCCAGGTTCTGCCACGCAGTCTTTGTGAAGGGAGTTTACTCAGAATGTACTACGAATATTTCAAAAGCAATGAGGATTAGAGATAACAAAAGGCAGATGTTGGCTTGTTCTGTGAGAAATGGAATTAGAAAATAAGATGTTCACGGACCCTGCAAATGCAATTTGAGACAGATATACTCAATGTTGGCTTCCATCCCTCTGGGTGCCCAAGACACTCCCTGGAATTAGGTTAGGTTAAGAGCTATGCAATGCAAAATATTCCACCATCCAATCCATTTCAGAGCACTGGAGGGAGCCAATTAACATTTCTCCAAATCTACTCTCAAATAGTCACAACTACATGAACCCCAGGCAACAAGGATCATTTGGAAGAAGGTGTCAGTGTAACCATCGATATGAATGTTATCTTACAGGGGATATCACTCCTGTAGGAAAAGTTCCAGCCTTCCTTTTTGCCCTAACCTTTTCCCTCTGTGCAGTGGAACATATGCTGGATGCGGGGTCTGAAGACATGGGTTGGAGACAGTGCTCTGCCTCTCCCCTACCAGCTGTTCGTCCTGGAACCTTCTTGGGCAACATTTCTGGGCTTCTTGTATCTTTATTTGCAAAATTAGAGAGCTGGAAAATGACCAATAAAATTCATCTCCAAGGACTCCAGGGCTCTCACTTCTTCCTTGGCCACTGTATTTGCTTTTATTTATATAACTAAGATTTCTCTTTCTTCCCTATGAAAAGGCTAGGTGAAAGAAAATGGGAGTAAAATCCTGTAACTATTCAATTTCGAATTGAGTGTCTCACATCAGGCACTTGGATTTTTCAGAACATTTTTATTAAGAACAACTAGAAAACACAGGATGTCATCATGGTTGTCTTAGTCTGTTTGTTTTGCTATAAAGGAATGCCCGAGGCTGGGGAATTTATAGAGAAGAGAGGTTTATTTGGCTCATGGTTTCCGCAGGCTGTACAAGAAGCATGGTGCCAGCATCTGCTTGGCTTCTCGTGGGGCACTTGGACAACCTTCACTCATGGCAAGAGGCGAGAGGAGAAGGTGCCCAGCTCTTTTTAACAACTGGCTCTCGCAGGAACTAACAGAGTGAGAACTCAGTCTTTACTGGGAGGATAGCATGTGCCATCCTGAGGGATTTGCTCCCATGACCCAAACACCTCCCAGCAGGCCCCACCTCCAACACTGGGGATCAAATTTCGACATGAGGTTTGGAGGGGCCAAGCCAGCAATGGTGTTTTCCATTCAGTGGGATAATTTTCAAAAAATATTTTATTAAACTGCCAATTTTTACATTTACAGATACATATAGTTTAGCTAGGATTACAACTGGAAAATTATATGAATTGGTACCAAATTTACATCTTTTCTTGATTATCTGGGATTTACAGCTAATCCCAGCAAAGGAACATCACAATTTCCCTCAATATTTTGGAATCTGCTACATCATATTCGGTCTTTCTAGTAACTGATATTTCCAGGCGCTGCCTCCCTCTGTCACTGACTGGACAATTTGAGGAAAGGGCCACTTTTCTCCGTTAAAATTGAAAACAAAAACTGCAATTGGCAAGAACACTGGGACAGGTGGGCACCACCTTCCTGTACTTCGTCTTCACCCCCAGGGAAGAAGGGAAAAGTCATGAGACGCGTTATGTTATTTACTTGCTTAAGAACTTCCCTTCTGCCGTTCCCACCATATGGTTTATGTTTTCCTTCTGAATTGGTGCTTTTACAGTACAAGCTTGCCTTTGTCGAGAGGCAGCAACAGGTGTGTTGCGAGAGAGAAGGCTCGAGAGAGAGAATGGAAGAAAATCTGCATCTGTGCGTGAGAACGTGCAGGGCAGAACGTGAGCTCTGTGTGTGCAGGTGTGTGTGGCGTCTGCAGCACGAAGACCCTGTGTGCTCTGTGAATTCCTTGGGAGAATATATTCACAGCATAGTTAAGAGCCCTTGGCTGAGCAATCTATGCACCATCTGTGAGTGCACCCCTTCCATGGAGGCTCTGCAAAGTGACCTTTGACTCCACGATAGACAAAGCAGGTGCATTTCAGCAAAGGAGTTCTGAGCAAATATAAGATCCACAGATGACAATGGGTCAGCAATACTCACCTTGTCTTGCTCTTCTCCCTAAATTGTGTGTGAGACAATGTGCGGGCTTCAGACCAGGCAGACTATGTTTGAAAATTTAGCTTGGTATTCCTTAGTGTGGGGATGTTGGGCGATTTACTAAATTCCCCCAAGTCCTGATTTCCTTATTCATATATGCTGGCTAACAACGTCCAACTCACAGCGTGATGGAGAGAATTCATTTGTAGAGTTGCCTCGCTCAGTGCCTGGTGTGCAGTAGGCATTCAGTGAATGTGACTTCCTGTCCCATAAATGCAATTCGCAGACCAGATTAAACAGAGATGGGAAAAATTCTTTCCATATGTTCAGGTAAATAATTGGCAAGGTTCAAATTGCCTTCTAATTTGCCAACAGAGATTTCGACCTCTTGTCCTTTGGTGAGAAGAAGTTGTTTAAGAAGTTGCAGCTGCACATGTTGGTTTGGACTTTGCATCTCCGGAGAACACTGGAAAAGCTGTGAACTGCTTTTTAGACACAGAAGCACTCTTCCTGCCCTACTTTCAGCAGGCCTTGACCTCCAAGCTGTTTTCTCGAGAATGGTTTTGGTGCTGTGTCCAGCCTCCCCAAGTCTGTCTGAACTGATTCCCACCACGTGCAGTGGCACATGGGATGGACAGCTGCCTGCGATGTGCTCCATGGCAGTGAGACCACAACATGACAGAAGCATCTTTGGGGGGAATATAAAACCAGGACCCTTTGTTTCACCATCCCCACAGAGCTATCATCAGCTCAACTAGACTCTGATGGAAAAGGAAGACCTGCTCTACTTTTCAAGGGATGTCACAATATTGTGGGAAGAGAATTGGCTTAGCAGTCACAGGCAAATTCAAATGCCACTCTGATTCAAAAAAAAAAAAAAATACTTAACTACGGAGGCTCTGTTTCCATTTTTCTAGATGGTAATACCCAAAACATAGAGTCACTGTGAGAATTCATCAGGAAATCACATCACGCCTGGCATTGAGAAAGTCTTCAATATCAGTGTCCTTCACAAAGCCCTCAAGTGCCCATGGATGAGAATCACTGGGGGTGCACACTTGAACAACATGCTACTTGGCCTATTGGCCATGATTAGCTAACTCCAAAGGGGACACCACTCTGTGCTGGCAATTAGGGGAACAAAGACATTGCAGTAGAAGCCAGCATTCTCCCCACTCCAAGAGGCGGTAATTAAGAGCCAGCATTTCCAACTTACAAGGCCTGTCAGCACCTTGGATGGGCTTCTCAGCAGTATCTGTAAGGACTGGCTTGGTGGGTGTCTGGTTCACTCCCTCTGCACACAGTCTGTCCCCATTCTGGCATGCTTTGCAGTCATTCAGAGTTTGCAAGGCTATATACTACATTTCTCAGACCCTCATAGCCCAGTGGCAGAGATGGGCCCCCTGCGTGGGTGAACCAATCAGATGAGCAGAAAGTGGTTGTTAACCAGACCTCAACATTCAAGCTAACCAAGGAAACTGATATCAGCAAGATCATTATGTCAGGGTGATAAGATAAAGCTATATGGACAGATTAAAAGCAAGTATGCTAAAATATGATCACTTTTCAGACCAAAACTGGCTTGATATAATATATTGAGCAGTACTAATGCATTACTTTTTTCTTTAGTCCAGAATTCTTAGAAATCAAATCTCTCCAGCTTTTTATCCCCAGTGAGAAATAATTCTGTGGAACATGCATTAAACACTGAGCTGTTTTTTTTTTTTTTTCTTAAAGGCAGAGAGAAGCATGGCTTGACAGTAATGAATGTCCATGTTACACAATTACTTAAATATGAGTCTTCAGCAAAAATAAAATGACTTGAGGCTTTTCAACAAATACCAGCTTTAAACTCAGTAAATAATGGCTTGTGTCAAATTTGTTTATTAGCATGGGTGATTTGTTCTTAACTAGACATATTTTACACTTGAAGTAATGTTTTACTAGAACTATATAAAGCAATTGTGCAATTGATAATAAATATGTCACTACTGGTAAGTAATTAATCCACATGAAGTTAATTAAAACCATACCAGCACTGCCTAGAGTATAGAAAAAAGAATGTATAAATAAATAAAGTAGATAGAGTCAAATAACAGATGGTGTGAAAAAGGCAAGAATAATTGAAATAAAGATATAGACAAAGTGTGTGTGTGTGTATGTTATCAAGCACCTATAACACACCTGACATTCTTTCCTCAGAACATTTCAGGGAGATATTGAATTCAGTTATTATAGATGAGGAGACTGAAGATCCGAAAGGCTTAAGTACCTTATCCTATGAGCTACTGTTAACTAGTGATGGAACTGAGATCTGAACTCAGGTATCGCTGATCCTAGAGCCATTTTCTTACCAGTGTTTAGTATCATGCTAAACAAGCATGGGTTTTAGAGTCAGATGTACCTTGCTTTGTGTCCTGCATCTCAGACATTCCCTAGATACATGAACTTTATAAAGCAACTTAAAATCTCTTAGCCTGAATAATAATAGCATCTACTACATAGGATTGTTGTGACAATTAAATGGGAAAATACATGGGAAGTGCCTTGCATAATACCTGGAACATACTGGGCCCTAAGTAGTTAGCTAATATAATTACATCTCCAGGAAAATCAGAACAGAATAAATAATTAATCAATAGACTGAGCATCATATT
The DNA here is from genome assembly GCA_963574885.1 of Lepilemur ruficaudatus. Taxonomy (NCBI): domain Eukaryota; kingdom Metazoa; phylum Chordata; class Mammalia; order Primates; family Lepilemuridae; genus Lepilemur; species Lepilemur ruficaudatus. Next base: position 123,381 of record CAUYRT010011461.1, read on the forward strand.
TATACAAAGTAAGGAAGATGTTTTTACCTGTGCTATTTCAGGTAGATATGGACTAAATTTAACCAAAACTTTGGTTAAATACAGACTGAGGTTTCTGGAACCGTCTTACTTTTATCAAATTTTATTATTTTAGAAAAATGTGTTCTGTTTAATTCAACTCATTAATTATTCTTTAAGCACTTGTGTCGCTTCCTTCCATCAAGTAACTTAGAGCCTTAATGATTGGGTATAGATAGTGGGGGCAGGGGACAGAAGAGGAAGAAATGGGAAGCATCTTGAAGGACATTAAATAGCACTTCAGACTGAAAGAACATCAAGAGGACCTCATCTTCCCTTCAAAGCAGCAAACAGCTCCCAGGAAGCTAGGAACCCTGCCTCAAAAACTAATGGAAAAGACACACAACAGTTTAATATAGTAAGTGAAGAGGTGACACTTAAAATGAAATATAAAGGATAAGAGTGGACCAGGCTGAGAATTATGGTAGATGCAAAGAATTGAAGATCAGAGAGGGCCTGTTGTCTTAAACATTAGAAATAGGAAATAGTTCCATGGGTCTGAAGAGCGTATGGGCTTTGGGAGCAATGCGTAGAGAAAGGGCTGTGGTAAACCATCAGGCTACATAGGTTTGAAAGGGCCAAGTCACAAAGAATCTTGTATGCTGTTTATGCTGTGTGTCCATGGTTTGTTATTTCAACTGTCCATTAGAATCACCTGGGAAGCCTTTTTAGAAATACTGATGGAATATTGCATCCCAAAACAACCATCTAGACTGGTTTTTTTGCCCACCCTTCTATTTAAGGAAATAGAAAATTGGTCAAATATATTTTAAAAATCTGTTTGAAGGCATCTGAGAGTTACCAAAGGAGTAAGAATTTGGAAGGCCAAGACCCAAAAGAGGAGGAAAGCAAAGAGTAATGAGCTGACGTTTGAAGAAACTTTTTCACTCAAGAGGATTTACTGCCAGTTTCAAAATCAGCACCTGAGAGATTGAGAAGTGGAAGAGTTTTCAGAAGTTTCATAGGATTGGGTATAAGTGCTGAGAGTTGGAGTTGAAAGCCCACCAAGGTAGAGTGGACCTGGTATAGTCCCCCTGGATTTAATTTGGGACCCAAAGATTTACAAACTAGTAAGGATGGCCTAGAGACAAATCAGACCTTGTAAGAAATGAAACTTAGATTTGATCATTTCATTCCATGGTTGGATTAAGGTGGTCTTATTCTAGTTTAGTTGCATTTCTGAAGCAAAAGTAAATTCTCTCTGGTGAAACATAACATTATAACATCAGCTAGAGATTTAAATTTTCTCTACAATGTTCCATACACAATGACCAGCACTCAATCAAAATTAACAAGACATACAAACCCCACAAATCTTGATTGAAAATCAGGGGAAAAGACAACTTAAATAGACCCATAGAATAGTTATCATACAGTCTGTCTGGAATTATCAAACATAGGCTTTTAATAACTCTGCTAATATGTTTGCAGAATTAAATGATTAGAGGGAGAATTTCAAAAAGAATGGAAATTATAACAAGTAAGCAAATGGAAGTAATAGAATGAAAAACTGAATAACTGTAATTAAGAAATTGATGGACTGGTCAAACAACAGAGTCAAAACGGTGAACTGGAAAATAGATGAAAACATCTAGAGGGAGGTAAAGAGATATAAAAGTAGATAAAAATAAAGAAAAGAACCTAGTAGAAAAGATGAACAGGCCAAAAATTTATGTAATTGAAGTCCCAAAAGTAGAGAAGAAAGAGCCTGTGAAGAAGTATTGTTTAAAGAGACAATGGCTGTGAAATTTCAAAAACAAAAACAGGAAAGACATCAAGCCATTGATACAAGAAATTCAGTGAACCTCAAACAATAAATACACAAAATATCACACTTAAGCACATACCAGTAAAACCCCTGAAAACTTAAAGACACACAAAAGAACCTTAGATACAGACCAAGTACATATTACCCTCACAGGAACAACAATAAGATTAATAGCTGACTTTTTGACAGAAAAAAAATTAAAAACCAAAAACTAATGGAATAGTAATATCTTCAAAGTACTTGAAGAAAAACCTATAATTATGTATTTTATGAAAATATTCTTCAGGAACAAAGAGAAAGGATTCCACTTTCATGAAGCATGTAACAGATTATGGGAGACCAATGCTTCTGCTGCAAAATGAGATACCATCCATTAGAATGACTAAAATTTAAAAACTGACCAAATTAAATGCTAGCAAGGATGCAGAGCAACTAGAACTCTTGCACATTACTTGTCAGAATGGAAAATGATACAGCCACTTTGGAAAACTCTTTGACAGTTTCTTATAAGGTTAGACGTACACTTATCATATGACCCAACAATCTTACCCTAGACATTTACTGAAGCAAATAAAAACTAATATTCACATAAAAACTTGTATGTTAATATTTATAATAGCTTTATTCATAGTCACCAATAACTGAAAACAACCAAAGTGCCACTCAACAGGTGAATAGATAAACAAACTATGGTACAGTCATACAATAGAATATTACTTAGCAAGAAGAAGGAGCAACTACAGATCCTCACCGTCTCAGTAGATACTGTATTTGATGACTCCCAAATGCATTTTATAAAGCAGATTCAAAAGGCTACATTCTGCATTATTTCATTTATTCAGGTAAAGGCAATACTACAGAGGCAGAAAACAGATCAGTCATCACCAGGGGCTGGGAGTGGGGGAAAGGGTTGACTATAAAGAGGTATAAACAGTGGTATGCCGGTAAATGTTAGCAAGTTCTCCAAGTGAAAACTCCCTGATTTGTAGCATTGCCAGTTACCATAGTGTAAATATTCCCACCATGGCCAACTTCAAGCTACTAACTAATGTGACAATACTGAACATGGAGTTAGAAAGAGATGCACAGTATTACATAGTATTTCCACCACACATATACAATAGATATAAATAGCTTCATGATTATGGATAACAGTAAAGTGCAAAATAATTAGGAGGTAATGAGCTTTTAGTACTTATTACTGTTGTTTTTAATATAAATATTGATCTGTAAGTTTATATAATTCAATTTTAAGTTAAATTAAGTTTTTAACAACAGGCTAGGAAAATTCCTGAAAGTTTAACAATTGGCTCTCACAAGCCAGTACTTGCTGGCTACAATACATCATCAGACATGAGGGAAGTTGTTGAAGTGATAGTAGTGTTCCATATCTTGATTGCAGTAGTGTTATATAACTGTATGCATCTTTCAAAACCTACAGATTTATAAACTGAAAAGAGTAAATTTCACTGTATGTACATTATAGCTCAAAATAACTAACCACAAAATACACATGTATCTTTTGACACACCAGTATTAATTCTAGAAGTCTACCCTCAATTATAGTCAAATACATCCATCATTGATTTTAATAACAAAATAGGAAATAATCTGAAATTTACAAATAGGAGAATGAATAAATTGTTGTATATATGTACAATAGAATAGAGTAAATCCTCACTTAATCTTGTGGGTAGGTTCTTGAAAACCACAACTTTAAAGGAAACAACATACAACAAGTTGTTGAATAACACCGTTTCATTCAATGTTATTTCATTATAACTTAGATGACAAAAAAAATTCGTTTCATTATACATGGTTTTGCTTAAAGTTGCAGTTTCCAAGAACCTATCAATGATGTTATGGGAGGACTAACCTTATCACTTAGTAATTAAAAAGAGTGTACAAAAAAGTGGTTCCCTCTGGAAGGTTAGTTGAAGGATAAAGATTAAGAGAGACTTAACTTTTCACAGCTACCATGTTATATATACATATATATATATATATATTTTTTTTTTTTTTTTTGAGACAGTGTCTTTCTTGTTGCCTGGGCATGAAGGCATGATCACAGCTCACTGAAACCTCAAACTCCCAGGCTCAAGTGATCTTCCTGCCTAAGCCTCCTAAGTAGCTTGAACTACAAACACACACCACCACGCCCAGCTAATTCTTTTATTTTTTTTAAAGATGGGATCTTGCTATGTTGCTCAGGCTGATCTTGAACTCCTGACCTCACGCGATCCTCCCACTTTGGCCTCCCAAACTGTTAGAATTACAGGCATGAGCCACTGTGCCCGGCCTCCTGTTGTACATTTTGAAATTTTACATGTATATATATTACTTCTTCAAAAGATAAAGGAAACATAAATTTAATCAAGACAAAGACATTTTCAAACAAACAAGCTCCTGAGATAATTTATGGCCAGCACACCTTTGCTAATATTTAAATGTTTTCAGTAACTATCTCATGCATTGGTCACTAATCTATGGATGAGGAAATTGAGCCCCAGAGCCTGAAAAACTCTCCCAAAGACACACAGCAACTCTGGGCTTGAACATGCACATAGTACATAGCTTTGCTAGACTGCCTTTCAGAAAACTTCAGAGAGGGTCTGGGAATCTTTAGCAGAGCCATGGTAACTGCAGCCAAGACAAGGTAGGACATCTCCAAAAGGGATTTTTTTTTTTAATTTCAGCATATTATGGGGGTACAGATGTTTAGGTTACATATATTGTCCTTGCCCGCAACCCTCCTTCCCCCGAGTCAGAGCTTCAAGTATGTCTACTGAGTGAAATATCCCAAGAATGGAAAAATAAGCACCACATGTACTCACCATCAAATTGGTTTTAACTGATCAACACTTAAGTGCACATATAGGAATAACATTCATTGGGCGTTGGGCAGATGGGAGCAGGGAGGAGGGGATGGGCATATACATACATAACGAGTGCGATGAACACCGTCTGGGGGATGGACATGCTTGAAGCAAGAGGGAATTTTTGAAAAAAAAAAAAGAGACAAAAAATCAAGGAAAGATGCCTGGAAATATCAATTCTGAGGGTAGGAGGAGAAAGAGGATGCTGGGAATTAAACTGAAGAGGAAAGGTCAGAGAGAATCTATGTCACAAAATGTGATCTACTGTTTCTAGTGTTGGGAGAAAATACATTCATGGAAAATAACTTTATTCTCTGTGATCTGAACAGTGTAATTCAGACTTCAACCTAATTTTTTACAAGAAAACATGGTGGCCACATCTGCAAGCACGTGCATGTCGAAGCACATTGGGCCACCACCATGCCTAGGAGTCTGGCTTTCTGCATTGTAATATTCCACAGCTAGACAGGTAGTGTTCCCTACCAGCGTTGCAGAGAGCAATATGACGTAAGTTAAAGAACTCTCTATCATGGGATGACCTAATTTCCAATTTCCTGGAATAATTTAGGATGGAGTTGTGAAGAAATGGGTTAAACTCATTGCTTTATACAAGTTTTGTTTTTATATTCAGTTGTGGGAAAGAAAGACGGATGATGGCACCTCCCCGCCCCACAAAAAAATGACCCAGGTAATATTCTGTGTGGAAGTCAGCTCAAGCAAGGAACTTAGGAACAGCTGGGCCTAACACAGGGCAGTTACAGATGTCCCTTTGGAAGGGCAAATCAGAACAACTAAAGAGGAAGGCGGCGGGAACACATGAACTTCTAAAACTCTGAATTCACCAGCCGGAGAAAGGGTTTGTGCTGGGAGAACTTAAGAGTCACTTGAGGGCATTTAGTTCTCCAAGTGAGTAGCAAAACCGTGCTAATGAGGTCTTTAACACCTGTACTCCAACCAGCAGCTGAGTCTAAGCAGAACCAGGTGGGGCACGCCAACAGCTTTGAGGTGGCTGGAGGGAGCTCAGAAACAGAAAGAGAAATCACCCTTCCTAGTTGGTAGGATGCAAATGACATTCGTTTGCCTTTTTGTGCTGTTCTCTATTTTCCACATTTCCCATGAGTATATATGTATTCATCAAATCAGGAAAAAAAGTGTGTTTTGAAAAACAAAAAGTTGCGTTCAATTAATTTTTTTCCAGATACTCACTTCTTGGTCACTTGTTTTTATCTCTAAGCAAAATATAATGGTTCAGGTACTAGATGCAGCTCTGATTCTGTCAATTGTCACCTCCAGAAAGAGTCTTCCTGTAGAAAGCAGATATGGCCACAGCAGGAGAGATGGAAGGAGGGAGGAGGATAGACCCTTCCAGGACCTGCCTCCTTGGCACACTCTGGCCTTGCTCTCCGTATGTTTTCTTTGTTCTGAGAATTAAAGACCCCTTTTAAGTACCTCTACGTCCTTTTTCACCACTCCCAAGTCTTCCCTGGCGATGACTTGCCCCACTTAGGTCTGACAGAGCAAATCATGATAACTAGATTGATGAAAAATGAAACATCAATTTACTAATCTAGGTAAGTAGCTGAAAACTAGAAAAGGAAAGATTTCATGTAAAATGGGTAGGAGAATGTGACTAGAACACAGGCAAATGTGAGGCTTCCAACCTGAAATCTAAATCTTGGATTCTGTATGGGGAGGCAGCCTACAGGGAAAGAGGGAAAGAGAGAGAAAGAGAGAGAAAGAAACTGTCTGTACCTGCCAGGCTACCTAGACACAGGTAGAACAGCAGGAGGGTGGCCCATTTGCAGATACCCTGCTCCCTGCAAACGTGGTCTCATAAATTTCACATTTTGACCAATCAGATTAGTGACTCCATCTGTTTTAGAGAAGATAAAGGGAGTCCCCAAGTGGGGAGAGGCCCTTTATGGGCTGGAGAAGGGAGGTCGGTGGCATGAAGGACAGAGGAAAGTGACTTTCTTCATCTTCTCTTCCCAAAAAAGATTGGAACCCATCTTACAGTCCCCTATGACTGGACTCTTCGGCCAAGGAGGTTAAAATTTTTCCCTGAACCAAATCTTCGTTTCAGTAAAAATATAAATGTCACAAATTGTAACTTTATAACAAACATATAATCAGAATTTACCACAGTTCCTTTAGCTCCAAATCTGGCTTCTATAGAAACCTGCCGTAAACTGTATTCTACCTACCATTTTATGAAAACAGGAAAACTTCTTCGTGCTATGAATGTGTTTGGGAAGAGTTGTCCATAATGAGTAAGATAAAAGCTTAAAATTTAAAATGGTCAAATTGGATGTAATAAGTTATGATTCTTTGGACTATTGGAATTTTAATCAGGACTCCTAGATATTGTGGTAATTAATAACTCCTGATTAAGTTTCATTAAATGTTGGCAATTAATGCCAGCTTCTACATCAGTGTTTGTTACTTACATTACATGTTACCTTTACATTTATTAAGTAATCAAATATTTATGTCTATTGCATGATACTGTTATGAACATTCACAAGCATCTGGTATGGCAAATCTCTCTTGTGAGAATATTTAGATACACGTTGTCATAGTGTAAGTTTGCAATGCCTGTCTTGTCTAATGTTTGCACATTGTGTTTACCAGAAGAGCACCTGGAAGTAGAGAGTGTCCCAAGTACTTTAATTGAACAGAGGCAGTTTTCACCTTCAACTGAACTGGACTGACAAATTCACAGGAAACACTAGTTAGTTGGAACTGGAAAAAAATATTTTTAATGATTTTTGGGATTTGGTGCATGAAAATATTTTTTGTAGTTCATGAGAAAACAAATTTATATGTAAATAGATGTCCTTCTTTAACTGAAAGAAGTAGGAGTGTTCTAAATGCCTAATGTTTTAAAAAAATGAAAATAAAAATGTTTTGCTTCTTCCACTCTGCACTGATTAATTTCAGCTGTGTTTAGAGATAGGCCATCAAGGCAATTATGATACTGAAATAATTTAAATAACAACTGCAACAAAAGCCCTTATGTTGAGGACAAAACGAACTTGGGTGTTTAGATGGTCTCTAGGATGTACATGATGCTTTAGGCATTTAAAATGCCTTCTTTTCCCTGTTCTAATGTCTGGCACAGGGCAGTAGAGTGTCCCACAACAAATTAGTGGCAGAACTCAGGCTACACTGCGGCTCTTCACTCTCTGATTACAAACAGCTATCTTGTACTAGGCCAATAGTTTATAAATTCTTTGGGGCCACAAAAATTTTTTTTCAATGAAATTGCATGAGGAAGCCTAATATTTAAAACACACTGGAGCTGCCAAATTCCAAGCCAATTTCAAAGCTTCCATCAATTTTTGAAATACTTGCCAAGTGTCAAGAGTTTCCAAGAAAACTAATTTTTCCCTACCTTATCTCCAAAAGAAATGGAACTCAAAGGCCTTTCTAAAATCCTTTCCTACTAAAGGCTCCATCACTGCCAATGGGCAGCGCCATTGCCCAGGCAGGTTGACACCCAGGGAACTCACATACTTCAGCAGAGCCAGAGGATGGGAAGCCCAAATTGTTGGTGAATAGGAGATATTTGGAGCAACTGCCATGCAGCCCCCATCATCAATATTCTACCTGGACGTGCCCAAGAATTCTCCAGGTAATACTGGCCTTGCATTCAGGACCATGCAGAAAAATATCAAAAAGGAGATCTAGCTGAATCCCTCAAGATTCCTTTCCTTAATCATCTGATAAGTTAACACATCCTTTCTTGATGCGCCTGTATGAAGGGAAGAAGAAATCTCATATATTTGTGCATCTGCTGTGGGCAAAGCATTTTCATACTTGATGATTTCCATATTTCATTTGACTTTGTGAGATGGGGAGTTGTGTTCTCATTTCACAAATGAGTAAAACAAGACTTATGAAACTATTGCTTCATAACTTGCTCAGATGACTTAAGGTTTGGGATTTGAATCTGGGCTAGTCAAATTCCAAAGCCTACGTTCCTTCCACAACTCTGTCTCTGAGCCTCTTACTACTGGTGTCTCTCATAACATCCAGAAATGAGGCTATTAAGCACAGGTTTCGCATCATAAGGTACCTTTTTCTTTAAATTATCGAAGTCAGATCTCCTCAGCAGACTAGATGCATTTTAAGGAACTCATACCATGGTAGACTTTGCTCTAAACAGTATCTAGCATAGAGAAGGGAGTTCCTTGGTTTAATTCCTTCTTTTCCAAAGGACAAAACTGCATGCCATTGTAATCTGTATATGATTACATGCTATACCATTTACCTACTTGAAAGATATTAATGGGCATCACTAACAATCGAGTTTTTCAAAAACACTTCTTCCCCTTCTATTACAAGCCAGTCCATACTGATAAGACATATGGGTCTGTTAGCCTGAGATTTGTTTGATTAGGCAAAGGAGTTGCTCAAATGAAGGATGCAGCAGCTTCCATTCATTTGCAGGGAGGCTCTTTGGCAGGAGAGGAACACACATTTCTAAATACACTCACTAATTTCTCTGTTCTTGAGTTTTCATGACAATGGATGATCCTTCGCATTTGGTTATCCAAAACACATGCCAGAGCTGTAATTTCTGAGTGTGCTAATGATGAATTTCATCTCACTGAGTAGCTCTTGCTGGAAGAGTTCCTGGAGGTACATATCATTTGATCTCTCAATAGCAAGTGCACTTACTCATATTTAGAAAAAAAAATTTATTACTTGTAATTCTTTTAAAATCCAGTCTTTATTCCCTTCTCTGTAGTAACAGTAATATTAGGAGACAGGAAAATGGTCCTTCTGCCAATTTCTTTGAAATGTAATCATTTTTTCTCCAAAATTTTAAATTGCATTTGGCATTAAATGACAATGCTTAGAGCATTGATATCAAATAATAAGCTAGGGAATGTCTCTACACATATACACATAGTTGTTTGAATAAGAGATAATTCCTCTTTTCCTGAAAGTAGAGCTTCTCTGGTTGGAGAGGGACCTGAAGTTGTCCCAGTTAACCTTTTCTCCACCCTATTTTCTCTTTTCTTCCTCCTCCCCATTTCTTGCCCCCAAAGGGGCTCTGCAAAGCCGGGTTGGAGAACCCCTGTCCCAGACCTCCCTATGATTCTTCTTTCTTAAGGACACTTCCCAGATAATGAGGTCATTCTCCTTTTCCCTTTGTTCAAACTGACACATAGCCTTGCTGTACCAAGCCAGGCCCCGCTCCCACCCCCTCTCTGGGTTTCAGAATAGTTCAATCCAAAGAACTGTAATTCTGTAGGTGGCCTCAAGAGTCAGGGGAAAGGAGGGTAGAAAAGTTAGAATATCAGTAGATTTTTTTTAAGACCCCTTTTTGTTGCTACAATATTTTCTTTTCCCCTTAAGGAAAAAAAGAAAATAGTTCAGTGGATAGTTTTGGTAACTTTAAAAATAATTTTCAATATTACAAAAGAATTTGTGCTCATTGTAACTTTGTACAAATAAATTACGAATATGTTCACAAACTTTGGGTTTTAAAAACTTGCAAAAGTCTAGCTATCTGGGGACACACAGAACAGGCTGCAACTCCTCATGGCCAGAGATTGCTAATTATAAAGTTCTGTGATGTTTCAGAAATATGAAAAATGCTGTGCTTTGAAGACCATTGACAACAGAATAAGCAAAAGACAGACAGACAAAAGCAAAACCTAGTAGGGTCAGAGTGATGGGCATCTATCTACACAGGGGCAGCCTGGGGCAAGAAGATCTAGCTTAAAAAACGTGAAAGCTGAGAGCAGTTTTCAAGATTGTGCAACAGTGTTTTCCTCATACTCCCTCCTACAGCTCCATCAGCTCTGGAACCTGGAATGCCCAGAGGGAAGGCTGCCCCTGTCTAGTTCACTCTCTTCAGAGGACAGGGAAACGCCTCCATGACCCCCACCCCATGCCCTTACAATGGCAGATTGCACCAGCAGCTCTCGGGGAGGGGGGGGAAGGTTTATAACAAGTAAGTTGTTACCAAAAAGAGTTGGAGGATACCAAAGTTTTTAGGTAAATTTAAAAACTATAAGCATGCATTCCAATAAGAGTATGTCCCTATAATATAATAACACGTCTTGTTTGCACTCACATTCTAATGCACTTTCCTGAGCGGAGGAGAAAGTGGTGAGCTTTCAGCCAGCAGCTGCAGAATCTATTTTATCGATACAGTGGCCTGCAGTCTATGCCCACGGGAATAAGTCACCCAGGGGGCAGCCCCTACCATATAAAGCTGAGAACTGCTAGGTGATGAGATACCAGATGGCTGCCCTCTCTCGCACACGGAGCTTGCACTCTCTGAGGTTTCTGCTCCCTCTCCTTCCAGAGGCCACAAACACATGTTCGCTAAGAAGCAGCTAAAACCCAAGGAAACTTTTACCACCCAACCCCATCATTCAATTCACCTGGAGAATTTTAGTGGAAATTTAATAAGATTAAGCTGAGGTTCCAAAGGAAATTAGAGGTGGCCACATTCCCAAATGAGAATTTATACACCTGTTTTGGGCAGCCCTTTGGCTCTATTCCTGACCTATTTTTCTACTAACTATTTTAATTATAGGAATAGCTCAACCTGTTTGAATAAAACAATTGTAGTATATTATTGCTCTACTAGAGCATAAATAAAGTTTCTTATGGCCACTCTTTTCATAAAGTAATTATATACTGCCCTAACTTTTTATTCATTCATAAATTTGGAATTTCATATGTTTTACTGGCTTAAAGCGGGTGTCTCTATATTGTAAACCAGCCCAAGAAATCTATGGCCTGTTGAACATTTCATAGGAAAGGAAATTTTTCATGTCCTTTCTTCAATGAGATGAGTGTGTCAGTGTCTTATATAAACACAGATTCTGAGAAAAGGATAAGGCTGAACAATAGAGACCTGGACTCCTGCCCTGCCCTTTGTTCTGCGGTGTAGGAGTGGCTGGGGGGAAGTTCTCACTGGTATGGATTCAGAGAGCTTTTATCAGCAGCATGCCTGCAGCTCGGCTGTAAATTTATTTGCAGAAAAAGAATCCTGCTTTAACTTCTCAAAGACGCTCTTTCTCTGCACCAGAGCAGCTGTTTCTCCACGATGGTCACAGGAGCCTTCACTAACACGTGGAAGTCACCAGCTAGAGTTTTGTCCTGTGCGGGGTGCAGCTAAGTCCTCTCCAGACTGCTGAGCCCCAGGATGCCCTCCTCAGGCAGGAAGATGGATCACGAGGTAGTTTATTTAGTCAGAGAATCACGGGTGAGTCAGGAGACAAGGAAACTCGGAAACCGAACTCAAAAGCGATTGCGTGTAGAAGAGGAAACCAGCTGCACCTGGCAGTCTGCTACCAAATCAGAAAGGGCTGTAATGGAAAACGGATGCGTTTATAGAAAAATCTACCTCCCTGTCCCCGGGCCAGAGCTGCTGCCCTCGTCACAGGGAGTCAACACATTAAGTTTGCCACGCCAGGGAGGTTATTAAAACTGAACTGAAATGGTTTCATAACTCAAACTGGAAACAAGAGTGAGGAAAATGCTAACACCAAAGTGACAGACCAGAACGAAATGGAGAGAGATCTGTAGGCTCTCTGGCTCATGTTTCAGGAGGGACCACGTGTTAAAACAGGCTGAAAAGTTAGTTAAATAAAGCAAAGTGCCAAGCCAGACATTTAACACCCTTGAAAGGGGGCTGACCAACGAGAGGGTTCTGTGATTCACATTGTTTACCAAGCTTCACTTTCAGGAGTCTGAAAGCAAGATTAATTATACTATTAACACATCCCCTAAAATGTCTGTCACATGCAAGGGTTTCCCGGTCCCCAATGCTTCTCACTGATTTGGAGGATTTCAAGGCTATTTCCTGGTTTTCAAGGATAACCCCTAAACAAAGCCCTGGTACCGAGATCGGAGATGGGAAAAGCAGATGTGTCATGCTTTCACTGTCACCGTCTTGAAGGGTGTAGGCCAAATCCTTTCTCAAAGACATATGCATTTCAGAATAACACAATTTAAAAGACTGAAACACTTTCTAAAATGTTGGAGGGTCTGATGCTAGCAGAGTAGTTCAGAAGAGCTACCAAAGGACAGTGCCTACTCTTCTAAGTGGTATCATGTGTGTACAAAGAAAGCCATTGCTACAAAATGCCTCTAACCTTTCAAAAAGGTCATCTTCAGAGCTAAAATGGAAGTTTTCAGACCCATTGAGAAAGGTAGTCCAAGGCTCAGCCATTGGTGAGACCAGGTCATGCCCCTGCAGCTCAGAGGGAAAGGGCTGTGGCTACAGTGCCAGTGGCCATGGCCAGGAATGGTGGTGAGAATTCTCACCATAAGGAACAGGGAACATCAGAGCTAACGGGCAAAAACTAATGTTCTTTGTGGTTTCTTGGGACATTTCAGAGACTCTTCATTCATTTCAAAAGTAAACATTTTCTGTATTTGTTTCTTTCATAAACTTTTGTCTCTCACTCTGAAGCAAATCCTGGTGGCTCTACCTTCAAAATTATATCCAGATTCCAGCATTTATCACTACTACAACCCTACGTTGGTGAAGCACCATCACATCTTACCTGGATTATCAGAGTAGCCTCCTACCGGCTTTCCCTGCCCCCACCTTTGCCTCCCTGGGGTCAGTTCTCATTGTTGGCTCCAGAGTGACCCACGGCCATGGAGGAGCTCTGTTCAAATACTCATTCATGACTTTCCACCTCACTCAGAATAAAAGCCAACAAGGTCCCACATCAGTGATTTTCAACTCCCACTGGACATCAAAGTCATCTGGGGAGCTTTAAATAATACATATGCCTGGGCTCAACCCCACCCCTCTGGTCCCCCTGCCCCAGTGTCTCCCACTGCCCTCCCTCTCACTACAGGGCATTGGCCTCCTGCCGTCCTCCCTGGGCCTCACTGTGCTCTCTCACATGCCTTCCCTCCTGCTTCTCTCATCCTTGAGCTGACACTCCATAAATAGCTGTTAAATGAATGAATAACTCTAATTAATACAATATGGGGGAAAAAGAGCTTGACTGTTGGGGTCTGACGCACTAAAATATAATCACTGACTTGCACATTTTCAATTTCTCACCCCTTTTGAGAAACTTAGCAGGTGCACTTGGATTGAACCCCAACCTGGCCTCGCCGTTGTTGGAGCTGGAGGAACCTGGTAGGCTGCTTCTGCTCAGTGCTTTGTTTACAATCATGTATCTTAGAAACACACTGTTTCTTGCAGCCTGGAGAACCCTTAGCTGTTGCATACCCCAGGCGCACAGGTTCCCTAGACTGAGAAGCTTTATCTTACCCAACACCCTAATTGAATCTGAAAGAACTTAGGCCCTAGAAGGGCAAATGACTTGATCAAGATTACACAGTTAATTGGAAAAAAAACCAGAATTCAGCTCTCAACCGCTGTATGCAGGGCTTGTTCTATGTGCCTATTTTCTGCTCACAACACATGGGAAGTCTTTAACCCATTAAACACACCACCCACCACCTCACACCGCCTAACCACACTATTTCACGAGGCCAAAGGCAAGGAGAGAGTGGGGCCCAGGGTATTAGGGAAAAACACATAAAACCTCTTCCAGCAAATCTCCATTTTCTGATGGTGAGTCGGAGTTTCTGCAGAAACACTCAACAGGAAATCAAGTTAGCTAAAATTCTCACTAGGAATATAGTCACGGCGTGAGGCTTGTCAACCGACAGTGAACAGAGGGCAAAATTCTGTCTTTCAGTAGGAGAAAGAGTGAAAAAACTGTGGCAATATTTGTACCACAGAATCTCTTGCTACTTTTAAAAACAGTGAGGGAGCTCTCACATAGTTTCCCTAGAGAGCTGTCCATAGGGTGACATAAAGCGCGAAAACCAAATTGAGTCATGTATATAGGATGATACCAAGTTTTGTAAAAGTTAATTAAACAGCAACCCTATATTTGAGTATGCTTGTGTGAGCATGGAGAAAGTCGTAAGGGACACATGCCAACTGGTCACATGGGTTTTCACAGGAGTACTGAAACGGAGGGAGGCCCAAGGGAGGTCATTGGCTTTCTCTTAAGGCAAGAACTGGACTGTCTTCCCCTCAGGCAAGCTACTCTCTTTTGAGTTGCAAAAAGTTGGGCAAAAATCAACTACTGGTGAAAAATCAAAGCATTTTAACTGCCTCTTCAGAAGAACAATAATCTAATTTGGTGGATACAGACACTTTTTTAGAAGTCAAGGAGGTGTTAATTGTCACAGGTGAATAGCTCTAAATCCGCACCTGCAGATGGGGTCAGATCCCCACTGATCAAACCAGTGAGGGGAAGAAGAAAGGACAACATGGAGACAGTGGGGCATTAAGATTCTACCAGAAAGAAGATTAATTCAGGTAAAATCAAATGAGAACCCCACCGGAAGTTAGGGATGGCAACTCGATAGAGCATCTGTCTTAAGTCAAGGACTAGACAAAGAGATCCTGTGTGGACGGTTTCAGTCCAGGCTCCCTGAAACTCTCCGCAAACAACGGTGACTTGGAAGATGGTCAAAGAACAAAGTCAGACACTTGCGACAAATGTGCAGCTGAGGAGGGACAGTCTTGCCTCCTTAAGGGATGCATCAAGGTCACCTTCAGGCTTTCTGAGAATGAAAATGTATAAAAATTAGAATTCTGAAGGCAAGGTTCATTTATCCTTTTACAGATATTCTGAAACACCGAGTGTTGCTGAGGCAGTGTCCTGTGGGCAGAGATACGGTGGTGAAGAAAGAAGTCCCGCCTTCAAGGTGTGCCCATTCTAGCTCATAATACAGAGAATACACAAATAAATAATATAGTGACAGGCAGGAATAGATGTTGTGGAGGCACAGGTCAGGCTAAAGGAATAGTGGCGGACAGGTGTTACTTTACAAAATAGGGTGGCTGGGAGGGATCCTCTGGAGAGGTGACATGGAGCAGAGGCATGAATGAAATGAGAAAACAAGTCCTGCGAAGATCTGGGGGACAACTGGGGCAGGACCCAACTGCTCTGTGGGAAGGAGAGCAGGAAGGCTGGTGTGGCTGAAGCAGGCTGAGCAAGGAGCAGCTGTAGGAGATTAGCGGTGGGCCACTAGGAGGAAGGTATAGAGTTTATTCTGGAGGGGTATGGCAGAATAGCCACTTGATGTGACTTACGTTTTTAAAAAGCTTACTCTGTTTGCAGTGCGAAGGATGAACTGAAGAGGAATAAACATGGAAGCAGACAGACTGGTGAGAAGGCAAGAAACAACGGTGCCTCGGATTCAGGCATTATAATGAAGATAAGGAAGATGAGGAAGATGGTGAGAAATCGTCAGATTCAGGGCATGCATTTTTCTCTACCTCCTGCCTCCACACACTCCCCTCCCGTTAGCTTGGTTTATTTTTCCCTTCTACATCATCACTTTTTGACATATATTTACTCATTTATTTGGTTCACAATCTGACCCTCTCCACTAGAATGTATGGTCCACTGGGCTCTTTTACTCATTGCTATTTATTTACTCCAGTGCCCAGAACAGTGTCTGGCACATAGTAGGTGTTCAGTAAATATTTGCTGAATAAATTAACTGTCAAGCTGTGGAGCGCGATTTTGGCTCACAGGATGTATTTTGAAAATGGAACTGACACAATATGGCTCGTAGATTGGATTTGGGGTATGACAAAAAATAAAAAGAGGAACAAGGATGAATTCTAGGTTTTTGGCCAGAGTAATTGGGTACAATTCACTAATTGAGAAAGGAGCAGGTTTTGGGGGAGGGAATTGAGAGTTTGGGTTTGGGCAGATGCTATGGTTTGAATGCTTGTCCCCTTTGAAATTCAAGTTGAAACTTAATCCCTAAGGTGGCAGTGGTGAGAGGTGAGGATTTTAAGATTGGGTCATGAGGGCTCTGACTTAAAAAATGATATTTGTGAGACCACTGGAAATTTGAAGACCGAGTTCTCTAATCAGCAGAAACAGGTCTAATCAGCAGAAACTAATCAGCAGAAATGGGTGCCGAAGATTACTTTGAGGATATAAGCCCATAAGGAATTTGCAGAAATCTCTGGGAGGGCATTGGACTTCCCATGATCTGTGGGAGGGACACTGCAGTTGCAAAAGCTTATGTTAAGGTCCTTCCACTCCATGAGCCCTAATCCATACATCAGTCACCCCTTTTCACCCTAAGTGACCACATAACTGATTTGACAAAGCACTCAGGAAGCTCGGGCTGTACTGACTCTGTCATCACTCATTACGTGACTTATGACTGGCACTCAATATATTTGGAGCTCAGTTCCACATTGTTAAAATGAGAAGAGCTTCTGTTTCTGAACATGACTATGATGCTACTCTTAACTGGTGGTGGTGTGAACTGGGGCTGGGGGCTGAAGCTCACTGTGTCCTTTCCTGTCTTGGCACCCCAGAGAGGCAGAAGACAGCCAGAGCAGAGACAGACACACTGAGGGGCAGTGATCCAAGGGAGACATCCCACTTCCAGTTGTTCTTGGTTTTTATGGGAACGGGACCTCACTCTGGACCCCTCAGTGTGACAGCGCTCTTGCTCTGGGGAAATCAATATTTTGGGCTCAGCTGCCAAGTTGCTGAGCTTAGGTTCCAGCTGTCTAAGGGGATTTTTGGGAATTCCAGAGGCCCAGTACCTAGAGGCCTTGGGAATTTAGGGAAGTTGAGTTTAGGAAAGCTCCTCCCACTGGGGAAAGGGATGTCTCTGGTCCTATGGGAACTTGTAGCTCCTCCTTCTAGGAGAGGCGGGGCTCTCAGTCTCTGCTACTTGTTGCCAGGCAACCCAGAGAGAGCTGTCAGGCGATGGTCATTTCCACGCCCATCTATGCAGGTAATTTGTTTAAACAAATTTTGCCATTTATTTATACCACAAAATGTTTTGAGTTTCTAGCATGGGAAAGGAGACAGAGACACAGCAATGAGCAGGCCAGACAGCTCATGGAATTTTCCTTCTAGACCAAGACATCACCAAAGGGTCTATAATTTTGTATTTATTTCCCTGTTTTCTTTAATGCCTTGCCCTCCAGATGCAAAAGGGTTCTTCACCTCATTTTCTCTTATCTCTATATATCTTAACCTGTAAAGAGAACAGGGTAGAATTGATAGGTTGTAAGGACCTTTTCAGGGCAGAAATCTTGTTATATGAATATGATGGTTATTGCACTGTGTGCGAAGATGCCTAGAAAAAAGTCTCTCTTACGAAATGCCAAACTCAGAAGGAGAGCTCTAGGTAGAGGACAAAGGGGAATTGGAATTTCTTTGCCTTGATTTCAGAAGCTTCCAGTTGTTTCTGAGGTAGTTCCTAAAGAGTTGGTGTTAACTGGATGCTCTCTGATCCCAGGCATGTCCAGAACTAGGAAGTGGAATCACAGGAGGAGGTGTTGCAAAGTTTTAGCTATCGGCTGGGATACAGGTGTTTCAAGACAATGTAACGTTTAACAGATGATAAGGCCTTTAACCCCTAGATGTGCCTAAGATTGGAAAGTAATTTTTGGAAATTGGACCCTATCTTCTATCTCTGCATTTTCCCCCATCGGTTTTCCCTGAGAATTAATTTAGTTCCGAGAGTGCTCTCAGCCTATCATAGGTGTGCTAAAGGGAGACAATGACATTATTTCTACCCAGATTAACGGGGATATACAATTTTATTCTTCAAGGCAATAAAAAGGGTCCCCACCTCCCAGCATCCCCAAGTGCAATGGTCAGCTTCCACATTCACCTTCGAGTTTAGTCTATACCCTGTAGAAAGTCTTTTTCTCTCGAAAGTACAAAAATCTCTGATGTGGCAACTCTGCTCTACTCAGACAGGCTTCCCAGACTTCAATTTTAGAGAAATGCTAGGGGGGGGTCTAGCAGCAGCCAGCTTTCCTCCCCAGACTGCAGAACTGCAAGATGTCCTTATTTTCCCGGCGTATCTACAGTTGGACTGTTTTAGTGAGGCAATGAGGACCCATTGTACATGTTTGAACTAGGAAGAGGACTGGGTGTCTGTCTTCCTTTAAGCAGCACATGTATTATGTTACACCTAAGAGGTTAAAAGCTCAGAAGTGCAATTTGATAACAGAGAGACCTCTGATCTGGAAACATGGGCTATAAATCTACTTGGGTAACCTTGAGAGAAGTGTTTTCAACTCTTCCTCCACTTGCCCATCTGTAAATCAGGATAATACCTGTCCTATTTACCACATAGAGGTGTATATATTTTTCTGGCCATAAATTAAGGTGGACGCTCCCACATGAGGGCAAGGAAAGAAGGTGCAACTTCAGACAAGGAAGGAGATTGTATAAAAGCCTTGACATCAAGTGATGAAGACACAAGACACTGCCATGGTGGAAAGGCAAGACTAACAATGTGCATAGCCACAAGAGATTTATTAAAAAGACAGAATCTGCCTCTTTTTGGTCCTAGCTGGCTGGTGGGGCAAATGCAACCTTATATAGAGGAAAAAGCAAAGAGTTTCTCTTGATAAACTTTATCTCAGATGGGCCCACATCCCTCCCCAGAGGTAACCCTTGGTGTCTGTTTGGGGCTATTCTTCAAGAACATTTCTATGCAGGTACAATGGTAAATGCACACATATACCTAAATTAAAGTTTTAAAAAGTTATTGCAGAAAACTAGACTTTACAAATAAATTACTTTAATAACTTGTAACTGTGCTAAGACTTTCAGGACACCCTATATCTCTTTATGCAATTTGAACTCTGAATTTTTATTAACTCTATCATTTTAATTATAAGGATGTATTAGGTATGTGGTCATGACTACCAACACCTTAATTAGGATTTTATGCACATTGATAAATTTTCAAAAGGAATTCTATTGCCCATACTTTAATTATGTGATCAATTTTCTACATAATGTGGTTATATTTTTCTATTTTGCACTTGTGTTAGAAAAGTTACTTGAATTAAGATGATTTTTTCCATTTCATCTTTTCAAGATTTTGTTCATTGATTACTTCTGATTGATCATATTTCATAGAGTTTTACCAGTGCAGACTTTGTTCTGTGTCTTTTATTTTATTTTACTTTTACAACTTCTGGGGTCAAATTTTACAGACCTAAAAATTCCTCACGATTTTGATTTTTCCTATTCATATCTGGCACAAACAAATCTCACATGGTGCAGTGATATTAGCTTTCGTCAGTTTTCTTCTCTGTTGATTCTTTCTGTCAACAATGTTAGTTATGAATTGAAGAAATCACTGACCGTCTGCATTTGATTCTCAGATAACCCACGAAAGAAGCACAAGCAATTCCTCCCTCCTCGTGTTTCAGAATCTCTCTGTTGTGTGAGTTATTCTGTTGTGTTTCTCATCCTATCCTTCTTCTTTTCACCTCTTTGAACACCGCTGAGGAACACTAAGCAAGCAGTGTGGTTGGCATGCCCTGAGCTGCTACAAGAAATGAGAAACACATGAATACATGTCTACAAAAAAGAAATAACCAGCTGCTTGGCCTATGATGCCACAGTGAATTCAGAACTCTGCCCATTACTGACTTCTCCACTTGACAGTGAGGCTTAAGCTGGCATCTGAGACCAACTCATCCGTTAGGCAAGCACAGTGCTAGGGCCACAATACTTTAGGGGCCCACAAAAATGTCCTAATTTCTCTTAAAATCAGAAGGAAAAACTAAAGTGTCAGATCAAAGAAAAGGTTTTATACATAATAGTAATACATTCATCTTTAATCCAATACAGTCATAACATATAATTTTTTTAAACTTTGAAAATATTCCTTAAATACAATTTTTAAAAAAATGTTTAAAGGGGCCTACAAAAGTTAAAGTGCCTAGGGTCCACGAAAGTCAACACGCGGGCCTCTTGGCAAGAGGGCATAACATCGGTGCAGCAGCACACACCACGCACCTAAAGGATAAAGGAGAATTCTTGCGGACAAGCATTTCATAACATGATAAAAATAAAGCTGACATTTTAAAATACTCAACATTAACATGACCAGTATTTTCTCCTTTTTCTTCCAGGGAAAATAAGCTGAAATACCAGACTGTCTGGTTCAAGGCCAGACACCTGGCTACTCTGGCCCCCGGTTGGCCCCAACACATCCAGTCGCTACATCCCAAGTGGCTGGCCCCGGCCTTGAATAGTTGAAGCCCTGGCAGGCCCACCCCTGGCCAGCTCAGGGAAACCATATTTTACAGGGGACTCACTGCTAAGTGCTCTGCCTGGGTTTGTCACTTGCATCTTTGCACCTCAGCACCTGACACAGGGCACTCGGGGAAGAGTGAATGAATTGCCTTCACTACTCTGCTAAGAGTGGAAGCTGATGTGGAATTACATATCATTAAAAGTTGTATATACTGTTTCATAAAAAAAATTAATAGAATTTCTGTGAGGACTGAAATAACATGATTTCTTTAGAGGAAATTTAAAGTACTACTCCCCTTGTGACTTTCTATTGCTGTTCACTACCTACACCTGCCTCCCGCTGTTGTCTTTGGCACCTGTTCTCCCCTCCATGAAGGCAGGCATCTAGAAAGAACTTTCAGGGACATCAGAGCCAGTTCCTCCTGGGTAAGGTCACTTCAGCTTCTTATAATTTCTGTCAAAAAAAAAAAAATCAGACTTTGACAATTTCTGCCCATGTCTTCTAGAAACAACAGCTCCATTCTTCTGTCTCCCCCTCTTTTTCCTTTCTCTCTCTTTTTTTTAAAAGGGCACCAGATCTGAGTTCCACCAACATCAGGCCTGTTTGGACCCTCCGAGGTGGTGGCCAAAAGCAGTCCCTATACAGTGAACTTTGCCAATACACGCACATTCTTTCCACGTCAATGTTATCAAAGGCCTTCTAGCTGCTTAACACTTCACTGTTCTTGCAAGTGGTGCTATACCATAGATGTGACCTCAACGTTATTTAGCATTAGCCCTTTGATTACATCATGGCTTGGCAATGTGACCTTTTCTCCCCCTAGTTGGAAGCAGGAGTTTTGTTTTCTTCAATAAATAAATACATAGTTTTCCTTACAGGCAGGCAATATGGAGACAGGGTGAGAGGGGGTTACACTATGATTAATGAACTGTTTGCTTCTGAGTCAAGATAAACTGGCCAATTTGGATGTACTGTGGGTCTGCAACCTGATGCTGTGCAACCCACAGAAGCCCTCTGGAGATGTGACATCTGCATTCCTCACCAGACGGTGCCACTGATATTCCCGGCAGCCAAACAATATTTCAAAACTAAGACCAGTTATACCAGTTATACTGTGAGTGCAGTCTTTCCCTCAAGTGCATTAGTATATTACAAAAGGGAAATCAGTCCAAGTGACAAGTCATGCAAATTCCCCCTCATACTGCTGAGCTACTTTAAGACACTTCTTTGCAAAAGTTCTCTTTCCACTGAATAATCTCACAGGAAAGACCTTGCTTTTGTTACTTAACAGCCTATTTTGGAGATGTTCCATGTTACAGCACAAAGAGCTTCCTCATACCATTTTTTTTTTTTGATAGACTATTTTTTAGACCAGGTTTTGGTTCACAAGAAAATTGAGCAGAAAGTACAGAAAATTACCATACAGCCCTGCCTGCCCCTCCCTCCTGCTCCCCCACAGGAACAACCTTCCCCGCCATCAGAAACCTCCACCACAGTGGTGCATTGTTATCATCAGTGAACCTACATAGACATTGTAACCTACAGTTCCTAGTTTACATTAGGGTTCTCTCTTGGTGTTGTACATTCCTGGGTTTGGACTAATGTATGATGGGCATGTGCCCACCATTGTTATATCATACAGAACAGTTTCACTGCCCTAAAAATTCCCTGTGCTCCATCTGTTCATCCTTTCCTCCCCCTTAGTCCCTGGAAACCACTGATCTTTTACTGTCTCCATCATGTTGCCTTTTCCAAAGTGTCATATAGTGTGAATCATATAGTATGTAACCTTTTCAGATTGGCTTTTTTCACTTAGTAGTGTGCTTTTAAGTTTCCTCCATATCTTGATAATTCATTTCTTTTTAGCACTGAATAATCTCAATGTACCACTAGAGACACATCTAGAGATAGATAAATAGTTTATCTATTTCTGTAGTGAAGGACATCTTGGTTCTTCCAAGTTTTGGCAATTATGAATAAAGCTGCTATGCACATTGACGTGCACGTTTCTGTGTGGACAGCTCCATATTTTTTTATAGCTATATAATTTTGTATCATGACAATATGTCATAACTTTTCCATCATTCCTCCACTGGTGAACATTTAGACTCTTTCCTGTCTTTTGCCACTACAAATAGTGTTGCATTGAATAACTTGTACATGCAGCATTTTACATGTGTAAAAATGTATTTTTTAAGATAAATTTCTACAAGTGGAATTTCTGGGTCAAAGAGTATAGGCATGTCGTAACTTTGATGTACATTGTCAAACTGACCTCCATAAGGGTTGTAAAAATGTACCCTCCCCCCAGCAATGTGTGGGAGGGCCCGTTCCCCTGTGGTTCTTTTCCTTCCCACGCCCTTGCAGGTGGTGCAGATCTGCTGCCCACTGACCCTGCACAGTACCAGCCACGTGAAATTCCTTTCTGTGCATTGCTGATCTCAGTAATGGATTAAAAAGATCTCAGAAGGTAGAAGTGTTCTTTCCAAAGTATCTTCTGTTAAGTATCTGACTATAAGTATACTGTAAAACTACTTCAAGAAGACCATAAAATTTAAAAGACAAACTAATTACCATATATTTACTGACCATAGTGGGATGCAGGTCCTTTGAGTATTTTCTGTGATAGCTGCCTCTCTGCAAGAAATCCACATAACGTGGAAACACGGATGGTTTCTAAGGACACCCCTCCACATTGTCCTTAGAAGTGGATCTATTTTCTAAACAAAAATCTCTGAAAATGTAGCATCATTTGCTGAATGCTCAGTGAGTTTAAGCAGTCCAGAGCCTCACTGCACACAGACATAAGTAGAGGCCCCTTTCCAACCTTCCACACTTATTATCTGCTGCAGTCCCTCGGTACAGTTACTATGCTCTGGTGGCATGACAGTGTTTTAATGTATCTACAGCTATAGTCTTTTATGTGCATTCCTAGTTACTCCTTGACCCCTACTCTATTTAGCCAGGTAGATATGAAGAACCTACGGCTTACAGGGAACTCACTGTTGGCTGTAGAATATGAAAATGAAACATTAATTCTTAGTTTTCACGCTTCAAAATCTGCAGTCCAGATGTGAGACAAAAGACTTGGAAGATTATGTGAGAAGACAGAGTGGGTCTTCTGCCCACTGGTTACTAGATAAACCCCCAGAAGAGTGGGTCTTCTGCCCACTGGTTACTAGATAAACATTTCTTGAACTTGGGGAAAGAGGCTAATAGGAGCGTAACACTAAGGAAGTCTGAGAAAGAGTGTCACATTCTCCCTTCTCCTGGGGTCAAAGTGCACAAGGGGAAGAACAACAAGGGGAATGGAGGAGACCAGCGTCTTGCTTCCTGGGTGGAGCCTGGAAAAGCAGTAAGGAGGCAGATCTCTTCCCCACATTGGGTGGAAAGAATAGCGATAGACTAGACTGGGCAGCCCAGTGGGTCTGGGCATATGAGCCTGAGACAGCTTCAGCAATGAAGAAGAACATCAAAGAGAGCCCTTGTCACAGAAGACAAGTGCGCCTGAAGGATCCTCACCATGGGGCCAAGAGGATGGAGAATGATCCCACTGAACTTCTGATCAGAGACCAGATGGGGAAATAGAGCTCTTACATGAGCATATCTGTGAATGTCTGGGCACCAGACGTCCAATTAAGTGTACAGTGGCAGATGCGTCATATATAGATGGCAAGTAGAGACTAGACACCTTTCTTCACCCTTCCCCATTCCCTGATAGCTTGAGGCACCCAGAATTCTGATATAATCCCACTAAGAAACAGGACAGATGTCAACAAGTTGACTGAGTTAACTTAGGAAATCCTCAAGTGAAACATTTCACTTATGCCAATAGCCAAGAAATAACTGAGATTAAGTTTCATCTTCTAGACAAAGTAAAGGCTTGAGGCAGACTTTCCTTTGAAAACACTTAAGTATTAAGTCTTTCGAGAGATTTTTTTTTTAAAAACCAGGGATGTATGCACCCTTTAGGGAAGTGAGATGCCTTTCCTTGGAGAGAGAGTTGGCAGAAAAATAAACAAAGGGGCATTACTGCAGTTGAACCAGAACATGCAGAGAAAGCTCAGTTTTCTAAAATTCAATTCACAGTGTCCATCTGCCATCTTTGACTCTGAAATGACTAGCATTGGGACGTGAGAAGTGGTAAGCTGCTTTTGTTCAGCTCTTCTATAATTGTTTAATGCCCACATTTCAAGATTTTTTTGAGGTAGTATAGTACTTAAGAAAATCAATTCTAGACTAAAATTATCTGTGTTTAAATCCTAGCTTGTCTATTTCTAGCGATGTGACAGCAAAAACTTAGTCTAATTATCTGCTTCTTTCTCTCTCTCCCCTTCTTGTATTATGAAGAATTTTTTTTTTTAATTGGGGGAAAAACTACAAAGCATTTACAGTGCAATGTTTACAGTCACAATTTGTAGTGAGCTGATTTCCCAAAATATATTACCACTCAAGTTGACTTATCTTGTTACAGTCAAAGACCTACTCTGTCAAAGTAGTCCATAGAGTACATA